>BLKR01001665.1:0-262342 GCA_011170035.1 Teleogryllus occipitalis | reverse complement strand
TAATTTATCACATATTTTTTCATAATTTATCACATATTTTCTTTAATATTTAAATTGTTATAAAACCTAAACTACAAGACATTCTCTTCCAGGAATCGAATAATCTCTAAATTACATACACATAAGTTCCACAAACTCCAAAACGTGCATACGATATTACAAACTTTCGAGCACTTTTCCATTGTTCAGAAATAAACACAAAAATAATGAACGTATACGAACAACACATTTTTGACAATTGTCCACATAATTCTAAATCACACGCGTTACTCAAATAATTTTGTGCTAGTACAGTATTGATTAAAAAATTAAAATTAATAAAAATATTCCCACAATTTACCAAACCTTTTTTCTTATTTTGTAATAAAACCTAAATTACACGACGTTCTATTCCAGCAATCAAATATATTCTAAAACACTTACAATGGAGTTTGAAAATGCTCAAAAATAATTTTGGGGCTTCTCTTCTTTCCTTTCCAAAAACTCGATGATTCTCGTGCCTACGATATTTCGACCTTATGAGTTATTTCACATTACCTAGTAATAAACTGATAAATAATTAATGTATACGAACAAGACATTTTTTCACAATTGTCTGCATAATGGTTAATGAAACGAGACACACAAATAAATTTGCGCTAGTGTAGTACGTATTAAAAAAATTATAAACTAATAAAAGTTATCCCAAACTCTTTCCATTCACTATTCCTACAATGTTATAAAATCTAAACTACACGACATTCTCCTGCAGTAATCAAATATTGTCTAAAACACATACGAGAGAGTTAGACCATGTTCGAAAATAATTTTGGGCTTCTCTACTTTCCATTCAAAAAATCGAAATCTCGTGCCTACGATATTTGGAGTTTTTTCACATTACATACTAATAAACAGAAAAATAATGAACATATTCGAACAAGACATTTTTCCACAATTGTCTGCATAATGGTTAATGAAACGAGACACTGAAATAATTTTGGGCTAGTCTAGTACGTATTACAATAATTAGAAATTATTAAATTTAGCCCAAACATTTTCCGATCACTTTTTTTAAATTGTTATAAAACCTAAACTACACAACATTCTCTTCCAGTAATTAAATATTGTCTAACACACATACAAGGGAGATTGACAATGTTGAAAAATAATTTTGGGCTTCTCTCCTTTCTTTCCAAAAAATCTATAAATCTCGTGTCTACGACATTTCGACCCTATGAGTTATTTCACATAACCCAGTCATAAACTGAAAAATAACGAACGTATTCAAACAAGACATTTTTTCACAATTGTCTGCATAATGGTTAATGAAACGAGACACTCAAATAATTTTGGGCTAGTCTAGTAAGTATTTAAAAAATTATTAACTAATAAAAGTTATCCCAAACTTTTTCCGATCACTTTTTTTTACATTGTTATAAAACCTAAACTACACAACATTCTTTTCCAGTAATTAAATATTGTCTAATACACATACAAGAGAGATTGACAATGTTCCGAAATAATTTTGGGCTTCTGTCCTTTCTTTCCAAAAAATCGATAGTTCTCGTGCGTACGGTATTTCGACCCTATGAGTTATTTCACATAACCCATTATAAACTGAAAAATAATGAACGTATACAAACAAGACATTTTTTCACAATTGTCTGCATAATGGTTAATGAAAAGAGACACTCAAATAATTTTGGGCTAGTCTAGTAAGTATTAAAAAAATTATAAACTAATAAAAGTTATCCCAAACTTTTTCCGATTACTTTTTTTTACATTGTTATAAAACCTTAACTACACAACATTCTCTTCCAGTAATTAAATATTGTTTAATACACACACCAGGGAGATTGAAAATGTTCAATAATAATTTTGGGCTTCTCTTCTTTCTTTCCAAAAAATCTATAAATCTCGTGCCTACGATATTTCGACCCTATGAGTTATTTCACATAACCCAGTAATAAACTGAAAAATAATGAACGTACACAAACATGACATTTTTTCACAATTATCCACATAATGGGTAATAAAACGAGATACTCAAATACTTTTGGGCTAGTCTAATACGTATTAAAAAAATTATAAACTAATAAAAGTTATCCCAAACTTTATCCGATTTTTTTTTTACATTGTCATAAAACCTAAACTACAGAACATTCTCTTCCAGTAATGAAATATTGCCTAAAACACATACATGGGAGTTCGACAATGTTCGAAAATAATTTTGGGCTTCTGTACTTTCCTTCCAAAAAATCGATAGTTCTCGTGCGTACGATATTTCAACCTTACGAGCACTTTCACAATACCCAGGAAAAAATCAATAATAATGAACGTATAGAAACAGGACTTTTTCTGACAATTGCCTATAGGTAGCGTAATAAAACGAGACATTCAAATATTTTTGGGCTAGTTTAGTACTTTTTGAAAAAATTATAAACCAATAACAATTATCCCATACTTTTTCGTATCACCATTCTTTACACTACCATTAAACCTAAACTACAGGACTGTCTCTTCTAGTAATCGAACATTGTCTAAAACTCATACAAGGGTGGTCGAAATTGTTAAAAAATAATTTTGGGCTTCTCTATTTTCCTTCCAAAAAATCGATACTTTTCGTGCGTACGATATTTTGACCTTTCGAGCACTTTCACATTACCCAGAAAAAATCAATAAAATAAAACGTGTAGAAACAGGACTTTTTCTGACAATAGCCTATGAAATGGGTAATAAAACGAGACTTTCAAATAATTTTGGGCTACTCTAGTACTTTTTGAAAAAATTATAAACGTATAACAATTATTCAATACTTTTTCGGATCACGATTCTTTACACTGCCATTAAACCTAAACTATACGACTGTCTCTTCCAGTAATCTAACATTGTCTAAAACACATACAAGGGTGGTCGACATGCTCAAAAATAATTTTGGTCTTCTCTCCTTTCCTTCGAAAAGATTGAAGATTCTCGTGCGGACGATCAATCGACCTTTCGAGCCCTTTTTGATTATTCAGCAGTTAACTAAAATATGTTCGGCAGTACCAAAAATTATTACATAAGAAACCCTCATTTTTAGGTGGCGGCGGGCAATCAACGATAGCCATACGATCAAGCGCGTCACCATACCCTGTAAAAAATGTTAAAACATTACCATTCTGTTGTACCTGGTATGTACCGGATTGTTTTGCCCAAATTGTTTTTGTACAAAGGATGGTAATTAAGATAGAGCTATTTAAATGTGGCGTCGAACGGCTAATAATAGAAATACCACCAAGCGCGTCACCATACCTCTTGAAACATGTGAAACCATTACTATTCGTTTTTACCTGGTTTTGTACCGGATTGTTCCAACAGAAATTTAATTGTACCGAAGTTTTATTTAAGGTACAACCATTTAAAGTGGCGGCTGTTTGCGCACGCTAAGAACTCTAAGCACGTCTCCACCACCGTAAAGAATGTTAAACCAAAACCATTTGTCTGTTGATTGCAAATGATTTTCACCTTGAATGAATTTCTCAACTTTACTAAGCACTAAGATTTCAGACTCAATTTTGATAATCATATATTTTATTATTAAGTATACTATAACTGTGTAACACTTAAGCGATGTTATTCTCTTGTTTCTTTCTTCTCTTTATTCTCTTCTCTCTGTTTAAACAATTTTACTTAATAAACAGTATGGAACATTATATGTAATGTTTTTCTGATTTGGTGACAATGCCTATTTTAATTTCTTATTATTAAACTGTTATTTCTTTCACTTTAATGTGCAAAGCTTTTCTTTTGTGAAGATTGATGAAAGACTTGTTTGTTAATTCTTTTAATTCAACAAAAATATTTGTCACATTTGATTTACTGTATCTATTATTAATAGTCTTTTGAGAGTTTTAGAAAATTGACATCAGTAGTTAATGTACACTCGAAATTCATTGAAATATTATGTTGCAACACAGTGTCTCCTTGTACGTACGTGTGTGAGTATATGTAAACAATATTAATTTTTTTAACTGTATGTTTCGCCTCATACTCTCAAGCCAGTTTACCGACCCTTTTAAAACTCAATTACATATCTCAGATATTCAAATTGACAAAAAGAAGAATTTATAGAGACATACTGTAACTATAAAAACGTGTGAGTTAATTTAAATATTTAGGCCTTTTTAATAATTAATACTATTACATAAAGATTGAATTTTTTTACAAAACCTCTGGATTATTGTTGTGAATGTTTTACTTAAATTTTCCTCTTTATACAGTAATACATAACCACTAGGAAAGTACATGCTATTCTGACACTAGTCTTCGCACTGCCCGCGACGCCGCAAGGAAGCGCGGGACAGCTTGGGCCTCGTTCCAGGTACTGTCATAAAAGAGCCGGCGAGTAGAAAGGAAGTGCCGAAACGGTCGCGCCTCGACCACAGATGTTGCAACTAGGGAACACATTGACGAATAACAGATCATAAATATTAGTGACCCAACAGGGTCCTCCCAGCAGAGGCTCCGGGGGTGTGAATGGTAAGGGTCAGTTGCACATTTTGTCTAGGCTCCCTGGAAGCGAAGCGCAGACCGTCTGTCACCCCCTTCTACCTTGTGAGCTCTATCGGAGAATTATGCGAGTACTACAGTAGAATGTAGCAACCATATACTTTTCCGTATTATCAAATTAACTGGAAACATAAATGGGATTGATATCGTCTTCAACCGAAAATAACTATTAAAGTCATTTATAATTTAGTTTGATAGTTAAATAATTATAATTTTCTGTAATCAGTAGTTAAAATAAATATGAAGTCGTGACAACCCTTTAAACAACTATGTGTATACTTACAGTATTAAATTTACGCGATTTGTTTTCGCCGCAATCGGGTTCGAACAATAAAACCCATACCGTCGATAGACGGTATGGATTTTATAGACCGATCTATTGACGCTTTAGTATGAGTATACACTTTTATCCAAATAGTCTAAGAATTATAAGGGTACAACTACGATTTCGTCATTTTACACTACAATGAAAATAAAGTTTGTAAATTCTGTATCTCACTTAATACTCCAAAACCACGTAAGATATTCACTGAAGGAAACGACCGAGGTTAATTGCGGCGGCGGTGGTGTAATATATTTAATATATTTTTTAATTATAATTAATTTTAATAATATAATAATTATAATATATAATAATAAATATTCTTAATACGTATATAATTTTTAACATAATAATATAAATATAATTTTTATATATTTAATGAAATATAATATAATTTTAATATATATAATAATTATAATTTTCAATAATAATGATAATTATTTTAATACGTATTAGTCTAGCCCAAATTTATTTGAGTATCTCGTTTCATTAACCATTATGCAGACAATTGTGAAAAAATGTCTTGTTCGTATACGTTAATTATTTATCAGTTTATTACTAGGTAATGTGAAATAACTCATAAGGTCGAAATATCGTAGGCACGAGAATCATCGAATTTTTGGGAAGAAAAGGAGAGAAGCCCTAAATTATTTTTGAGCATTTTCGAACTCCATTGTGTTTTAGAATATATTTGATTACTGGAATAGAACGTCGTGTAATTTAGGTTTTATTACAAAATAAGAAAAAAGATTTGGTAAATTGTGGGATTATTTTTATTAATTTTAATTTTTTAATCAATACTGTACTAGCCCAAAATTATTTGAGAAACGCGTGTGATTTAGAATTATGTGGACAATTGTCAAAAAATGTGTTGTTCGTATACGTTCATTATTTTTGTTTATTTCTGAACAATGGAAAAGTGCTCGAAAGTTTGTAATATCGTATGCATGTTTTGGAGTTTGTGGAACTTACGTGTATGTAATTTAGAGATTATTCGATTCCTGGAAGAGAATGTCTTGTAGTTTAGGTTTTATAACAATTTAAATATTAAAGAAAATATGTGATAAATTATGAAAAAATATGTGATAAATTATCTATATTAAATCTTTCATTAACTAAAATTTTGCAATTGCTTATAATGGATGGAATTGTGGCTCAAAAGGAGGAGGAAAAGGAGCTTTTCAATCCCCTTTTTTGCCAAGTTGAATTTGGGTGTTTGTACTCGTAGTGTGGGTGAACAAAATTGATTTCGGTGTCATTAAAGACTCCAAATTATGGCGCATGATTTTTTTAGTTACGAAATATTCGGGTGGTTCTCATTTCCCTCTCTCGTAGTTAGGGATGAGTTTCAAAAATTTGAGTAGCGGGCCATAGAAAAACCAGAATTCAATTGTTTAGATCACGCAAAAAAGTTTGAATTTTGAGTAAGTCGGGGTAGTAACTTAACCTCCCCCTATTTTGTAATCTTAAATTGGGAGGTTTTAGGGTATCAAAAATAAAGTTTTTGGTGGTACTGAAGAGCCCAAAATTACCCTAATATTATGGCGCAAGAATTTTTGAGTTTTGAGAATTTGGGGTGGTTTTGATTTTTGGTTTTCTTATTTAGGGGTGAGTTTCGGAATTTCAAAAAGTGGCGCACGGGAGCCCAAAATTCACTGATTCAGACCGTACAAAAAAATTTGAATTTTGAGGAAGTGGGGGTGCTAGCTTTACCTACCCTTATTTTGAAACCTTCATTTCGGGGTGTAGTGGGGTACAAAAAATAATGTTTTTGGTATCCCTGAAGAGCCCTAAATTAGCCCAAAACTATGGCGCAAGAATTTTTGAGTTTTGAGAATTTGGGGTGGTTTTGATTTTTGGTTTTCTTATTTAGGGGTGAGTTTCGGAATTTCGAAAAGTGGCGCACGGGAGCCCAAAATTCACTGATTCAGACCGTACAAAAAATTTTGAATTTTGAGGAAGTGGGGGTGCTAGCTTTACCAACCCTTATTTTGAAACCTTCATTTTGGGGGGTAGTGAGGTACAAAAAATAATGTTTTTGGTATCTCTGAAGAGCCCAAAATTAGCCCAAAACTATGGCGCAAGAATTTTTGAGTTTTGAGAATTTGGGGTGGTTTTGGTTTTTGGTTTTCTTATTTAGGGGTGAGTTTTGGAATTTCGAAATGTGGCTCTCAGGAGCCCAAAATTCACTTGTTTCGACCGTACAAAAAGTTTTGAATTTTGAAGAAGTGGGGGTGCTAGCTTTACCAGCCCCATTTTGAAATTTTAATTTCGGGGTATTGGGAGGTAGCCCAAAATTTTTGAATGGGGGCTGAAATTAGCCCAAAATTAGCCCAAAATTATGGCGCAAAAATTTTTCAGTTTTTCGAAAGTGGGGGTGCTAGCTTTACCGACGTGACGCACTGTGCGCTTCCCAGAAGAGCGAGGGCGCCACCCGCGAGCCGCGCGCGACCCAAGGGTGCGGACGGCACGCGCTCGCGCGGTGCGGCGCCGCGAGGCAGACAAGGAACGACTGGAGGTCGACAGGAAGCTGACGAACGGTGGGGATTGGAGCAGAGGTGGTGTGTTTGGTGTTTCCGGGCACGTCAACTACTTTGGTCCTTATTCCCGTGAGTGTAGTGTTTGTTATTACTCTAGAGGTGGTGATGTGCCTTTCTCGATGGAAACGATCACTTATAAATCGACTTGACGTTCTCTTCTCATCCACGGATCTTCCCTAGTGGGTTTCCGCCCCAACCGAGATAAGCTCTAAGTTTCCGACGAATCTTCGAGCATATGTGGTAGTGTTAAGCAAGTAAGTATGTATATAGACTAGGAAGGTTGTTCTTTTCTCTATGGTATGTGTGTGTATCACATCAGGTCCATGATACGTTTGTTAAGGTAGCACTCTCATAAACCAAGGAAAACCGGTCACTAGAATATTTGTCCTCCAGAATGCGATATCTATTGCCAATGCCTGAATGCCTCCAATGCCTGAATGCGATATCTATCGCCGAAAATCAGGATCCGATATCTATTGTCCGAAATTCAAGATTCGAACCTAGAGCCTCCCGGTCAGAGACGCTGCACTGGCAATGATAGGTGTCACTGAACTATCTCAGATGGAGGGGACAATCGAGAAAAAGGAAGAAATGAGAGGCAAACGCAACAGACATAGAGGGACGGTGGAGAAGGAGAGGGAATTGCAGGAGGGCCAATCGAGTTCTTCTTCGTCTTCACTTCACAGATTAGGGAAAATCCCTGTTCCGGCTTCATTACACCATCTCTGTCATGGACGGTCAATGTCCCTTCTTCCCCGTGGTCTGTACAGAAAGGCATGTTGGGGGATCCTTTCGTGAAACATTCTTCCTGAAGTGCTTTTTCCCACCGTGATCTATATTTATTTGTTTCATTGATAGAAAATATGTCCAGTTCCTGACTTGTATTTTCGTTTTTTATTTTGTACATAGGGTGCAGCGTTTTACTCTCCGGAGGAATTTCATTTCCGAGGCTTGTATTTTCATTTTATCTTGTTTTCTTAATGTCTATGATTCACACCTGTAAAGCAGTTGTGGTATTGCCATGACTTTATAAACTTTTAACGGTGTTTCTTTTCTAGTCTTATTGCGAAGATATTTGTTTATTGTTCCGCAAGTATTTTGTAAACGTAATTTTGTTTTCATATCATCACTGTAATCGTATGTGATATCACAGCCCAAATAATTAAAATGTTTTACTTGCTCTATTGCTTTGTTTTCTATTATTATTTTAGACCAATCGAGTTAGATACACTAATGTCGCGTTGACTGCAGCGGTATTGGAAGAGGTGGCAAATTCGACTCTGTTTACGGGTGTTTGTGAATTTAGAAGCAGAAACGGCGAACGTCTCCATCGAGAAAGGCGAAGAACGGCGAGATCGATTACATCGAAGGACAAGACCAAAGCGACAGGAAAGGCAGGACGACACGGGGACGTTAGTGGAGAAAGTGATTGCGGCAAATGTGATGGCCAGGGCTAGGATTTGTATGTAATTACATATTATTTGTTTTTTTTATCTAGGGTTTTTATCCAGCCGACAGTCGGTTACCCTTTACGCCCCGATGGGACGCATATTCGACCATACACTAGACACCAACACACTTGCGGGCTCCTCTGATCCGGGGTCAGCAGAACGCGAGGCCCTCCGCGACAACACATACATACAAAGTCAAGGGACAAACAGCCATGCCCAAGGCGGGACTCGAACCCGCGACCCTTCAGACCGAAGCGCTGAGACGGTACTCGCTCTTAGCCACCTCGGCCATCCAGGTCGGCACGTATTATTTGTTTGTTAGTTATAATCAAACTTTTGTCAAATGTGTACGAATTACGTTTTTGGAACGATTTCAAACTGATCTGATAATCCATATTTGTCCTAATTTCCAGGTGTAAGTAGATATTTATACATATTTAAGAAGCACTCACATATCTGTAATTATTGCAACATTCCTTTTGCGAAATGATACATACGATGACCTTTAAAATTATTCTTCGAATATTATTTTAATCGTTTAGTGCAATTTAAAGTGGTGAATCGGATTTAGGACTAGATCTCGAATTAACTGCACAGTTAATTGCGAATTTCAATATAGATTTCTTTGCTAGTTTTGAAGCTGAATGCCATTTTAGCCAATACAAAACAATAAAATGACAGTGTCACATTGAAACATTTATAACAAAGCTCTCTAATCCTCTGCTTTGTAGTGGCCAATTATTTGAAAATAGTTAAGGAATTTTCTTTCACCAACAAGATCATGTTCTGCCTGTTTTATTACATGATTAAATCGTAATTACATCCAACGTATTACAACCAACGTATAAACTAAATTGCTTGTTTTATTTATGAAACTTAAACTTTTGAAAAATACATTATTTTAATATTTTGTTTCTTCAGCAGTTTGTCATTTTACTTCATATTTTGAATATTTTTAGTCCGTGTGTAGCTACATATATTAGTACATGTTCCCTATCAATCCTAGCTTTAGTTCTGATGACAGAGGCACAGGCAAAGTCGGAGTTGGATGCTATCAAAGAACTTTGGGAAGAGGGTGGCGAAGGGGATGGCCAGAGGGATGGCGAAGAGGACAGCGAAGCAGAGGCGGTGGCGGTGGCAGCGGCGGAGGCAGAGACGACATGGGGTTGGAGGCGGAGGCTGTGTCAGTTGGAAAGGTGGAGGCAACGAAGAAGATTGACAAATGAAGATTTTCATAGAAGCAATGGCGGAGAAGGGGCCAACGGCATTAGCGGAGGCACTGGCGGGGCCACTCTCTGAATATGAATCAGTGAAATTGTCGCTGATTCAATCAGTGAGAGCAAAGTCACTGATATATTCAGTCGAAATGTGTAGTTTTGCTGACAATCAGTGAATACGTGAACCTTTTCAAAATGACCGCCAGCATTTCACTGGTTGTCAGTGGCCGCGCCACCATACCGACTGGTCCAGTCATTCACGTGCTGTGTTGTGAATGTACGCAAAATCGCACGGCGGAGCCAGTGGAATAGATGTTTCCTGCGAGAAAACTGACCTGTGTCTGAAGATTGTTTTATTTGCATTAGGTAAGTAGTTTCCGCTTTTCTGTGACTCGTCTTGTTGATAACTGTGAGACGTTTTATTTTATGGTGAGCATTTGTCCATACTAAGAAATAGGTTATGAACACGTTGTTAATATCACGTATTTGTTTTTGTTATTAACTTGGAAACTTCTTATGTAACTTAAGTGTTTTAATGTAACTGTTTGGTGATACAGTGTGAAATATCTGACGTGCAATGGATAATTTCGTTTATGAAATTTGTAAAAAGTCCAAAATGCTCTCGATTACACCTCAGCAGAGCCGGGCATGCCGGCAAACTAATAACTCATTCTTTGGTTTTTCCAATTTAGTTTGACACCAGTCCAGGAGTGGAGTTTTGAAGAAGTGTAAGAGAAATATGCTGGAGCTAACTGAGGACTCTAACAATGTGAATATTTTGAAAGGTATTTTAATTTGCCAAAGACTGCTGTAATACTGATTTATTTTGATCAGTGTTCCTTGCTTTCCTTAGTCACTAAACACATTATATTTTACTCATTTACATGGCGAGGCTAGTTTGGCAGAGGAGTGGGAGTGCAGAAGGTACATCAAAGCCATTTGCCACTCCTGAGGTTCCCAATCCAGACCTCATAATAATTCTGCCAGTTAGTATGATCTTGTATGTAATCTGAAAATAAAGTAACCATTTTTTCTCGCATAACTTCTTGACCTATCTTTTTTTCTGTTTTAGGAGGGCTCTAATTTGCATCTGGAGGAATTGGAAAGGAGAAAAACCTTCAAGAAAAATGTCCAGCAATATTTGATATGGGTGAAAGGATAGAAAAACTATTCGTGTTTTGTTCAGGGTGATGGTTGGTTTTAACATCTGCCCTTTTAATAATAATAATAATAATAATAATAATAATAATAATAATAATAATAATAATAATAATAATAATAATAAAATATTCCTTCACCCATTGCAGCATTTGACTTACTGTTTAAATTAATATTTACAACAAATTTGGCATACTCAACATCATTAGCAATTTTTTTTCATTTTTAGCAGTATATAATGATTATATCCTTCAAATATTTAATTTGAAATAAAAACTCAGTTGGGTTTCTGTAATAAACCCCCCTCCTGGGAAATGAACAATGCTTTTGCAATTGTTCAATTATCATAACCTTCTACCATTGGAGTTAGTTTTGTTATATCATAGAAATTTGATTCTTTGGTTCTGTGTCCGGTATTGACTTCATAGATTGACTTTAAGATTTTCCCAATATCGAGTATGGCCCAATTCTCAATTCATCTAATTTCTTCCTATTCAGGCGATTTTCATGTTCTATGTACACAAGATCTCCCTTTTTAATTCAATTTGTCTCCTGTGTAGGTTGAATATTTTTTTGTTGTCATTATGAAGTTTTATTGTATTCTTGAGTGCTATTTTCCTCTCTCTTTCTAAATCTTCGGCTGTGCATTTTATTTTTAATTCATGCGGTAGGATATTTATGGTTTTACCCTCTAGCAAGTATTTTGTTGAGAATTTTGTCACTGTATGCTCTGTCTCGTATTTCTCCACAGCTTTTTTCACAATAGTTGTCCATAGCAATAGCAGCCTCTTTGTTAGTTTCATTCATAATACATCTTATTTTATTCACTAAAGTCTGGTTTAATCTTTCATTGAGACCATTGGAGAAAGGCGCATCTATGGCAGTAAAAATCAATTTTATTTTTTTCTTTACTTGGAATTGTTTTAATTCTTTTGAATTTATTCCTGGATATTGATCCATTAGTACCATCTGGACATAATGGTTTTTTGTTACTTCCTCAGTTAGTTTTATGAAGTCATCAGCGTTTTGATTTTTTGATGTTAAAATATAAGCATATCTTGTGAAATGGTCGACCAGTAGGTGTAGGTATTTTTTTGTTGACCGGGATCCTCCATAACCTCCAATGGTATCTATAGAAACTATCTTGAATGGGTACATTGCTCAACCTAGGTGTGACATTAATCCATATTTTGATTTTCTTCATGATTTATTCTTTAAGCAGATGTCACAAGTTTCACAAATCTTCTCTATGTTTATGTTTATGTTTATATTTTTCGCTGTAAAGAATAGTGTTACTTTATTTATCATCTGCGCTCTTCCCAGGTGACAATAAGTATTGTGTACATATTTTAGTAATATTTTACTAAATTCTTCTGATAATGAGAGTTTTTCTCTTCTTTTTAATTTTTATAATAAATTTCATTTTAGAATATTAGTTTTTTCTTATTGTTTTGTAGTTTTGTGCATCTTCTTTGATCCTTTTTTATGTCTTCTAATTTCACTAGGTTTACTATTTTTAATATGTCATCTGAATTTTCATCAGGCTCTAGAACTGGATGCCTGTTTAAACAGTCTGCCTCTTGGTTTAATTTTCTAGGATTATATTTAACTTTAAAATTGTATTGGGACAGATAGTATGTCAAATCACCCAGTTCTTAATCTGTTATTGCTTTTATATTTAAATTTTTTAAAGGTTTATGATTGGAGTGTACCAAAAATTCTCTTCCAAGTAGCCAATGTTGCCAATATATCACAACCTTTTTTATTGCCAAGCACTCAAGGTAAATTGCTTTTTTTTCCTTTTGAGCTTCACTCAATTTTTTCGAAAAATATGCCACTGGCTTATTATCCCCATTTTTGTCCTTGGTTTAGTACAGCTCCAATTTCTTTTATGCGTGCGTTCTTTATCCAATTGTTCCATTCTGATTCTACTGTATTTTTCAAAATCATACTTGAGTACCAATCTGCGCTTGCATTGTCAAGAGAAAATTTTAGAATTTCTCTTCCACAAAACAGCGTTCACACTCTTTTTCAAACTCGTTTATCCATTGGCATGCGTTTGAGTTTCTTCCATTAAATATCTATCTATATATTTAAAAAAAATAAAGCATTCTGCCATGGCTTCGTTTGGAGCTTATACTGAATTGATTGTAGTATTTTTTCCTTTAAATGAAAGAATGTGATCCCTAGATGTGTTATCAGATATTGTTTGTGTTGATTCACCAACATTTACGGTGTAAATTAATTAATTAAATCATTCTTTAATACTACGCTTATCAGTAGTCAATTGTTTTCTTCCAAAATGCTGTTTCAAAATTGATTATATGAAACGCTAGATGTGAGTCCAAGCTGCTTGATGTTTTGTTTTGATTGTTGAGATTTGTTTACAATTCGTCACGGTTTTGTTTCAGTGTAATAATTGCATTGTGGCTTTGACAGTTTGCATGTATTTGCTTTTGTGATGTATTTTTTAGAGAACATTCGGACAGTGGGTTTTGCTCAGTTGTACTGAAGTAGTGAAGTTGTTCACAGTTATGTCGAATTCCGAATAGTTGTCCACGCGCCCCCAAAGAAGCAAACGTACACTGGACGCAGAGAATGAGAAAGTCAGCGCAGAAAATGTCAGTTTTGTTCTGCTTTGTACTTCCCATGCGAGAGAAATTCTGCAAACGTGTTTACTCTGTGTTGCTTAAATTGGAAAGTAAGTTTACCTTCGAGCAATATGCCAGAAGTAATCAAATGACACATCAAAAAACTTTAGAAATAATATCTGTCAGTATAATAGTGCTCTTTCTTTTGTGTCATATCGTGTATTATTGGAATATGTGGGCCATTTTGCATTGCCACCTGGTCATGGACCATACGTGTTCAAAATTTTGGTAACAACACATCACAGAATTTCTTCGTTATAACTTGAAGATCCAAACAATGCAACATATTGTGAACATTAGTCTGGGCACAGTATTTTATTTATCTAAGATCTCACCGTCAAATTTTGACGGGTTCTCACTAGTATTGATAATAAAATCATTGACAATTTTTCTCAATTTTTTTACTTCAGATATTTGTTGCTTATCTTCTAAAACTTTCTTTAAAAGTTTCTCAATTGTTTCATCTGAGGTACTCGGGTAGATTTTTCAACTTTTTCCTCTGTAATCTCTTCTATGTAGTAGTTGTAAAATTGCAAATTTTCCTCTTCATCCAAATATACTTTTGATAGATTTTCTGATAAAGAAATCCAGACTTTGATGTCTCTTTTTTTAAAGTATTTCTTACCTTACCAAATATTTGTGTTGTAATTAGCTCCTTGTGAAGGTTTGTGTTTTGGAGTTCATCTGGTAAGCCATTTAAAGTTTTTACCTCAAGTGAATTAATAGCTTAGAACTTGCGCTTCTTGACACATGCCATCATTCATCAATTGTATTCCTGTCTTTGAAATCAGTGGCCAGGTGCCTCCATTGCGGTGTCAGGTATCAGTCATTTGTTCGGTAGCATGGCAGATTCAAATTTTTAGGAAACGACACACAATAGTCTTTGTTTTCTTTATACACATATATATATATATATATATATATATATATATATATATATATGTGTGTGTGTGTATATACATGTGTATACATATATATGTACATAGAAACAAAGGCATGCAGTGCTGTTAACATTTCCAATTTTAAGCTTGGCAATGCTGCTGATTTTAATTATGAAAATTATAATTAGCAGAGGAAGCTGATTAAGTTGCCCTAAAACTTGCCAAATACTTGTAATAATATCAAATGTTTATTTGTATTTTTACTTTAAAAATTTTGACAGATTTAATGTTCTCTATATATTTTTATTGTAAAATTCACATAAAAATCCATTGAAATGTATTTATACACATTTAAATTATAAGAGGATTATAATTCTTTCACTACTTTCTTCCCAACTTTCTTTTCATAATTTTTTGTATTGTCACCAAAATTGTCAATAATATGTACATAAAATAAAGAGTGTTAACTGCAGGCCAATTTTTCTCCGTAGTGAGTTTTGAAAAGTTCCTGAACATCGGTTTTCTTCTGTTGTATGTTTTTCATTGGTTTAAATAAAGACTTGTATTCACCTATCTCACTTAAAAAGGCAGTATCTCCGCAACGCGCCAGCTGTGTGGTTGCTCAACCAAAAAGCTCTATCTTCCCCGTGTTAAATCGAAGGACTAAGGAGTAAAAACAATAACTTCATTAATAGAGCCAAGAGCGTGGTGCAATTCCTGACAAGGCACCAGACACCGGAGAGAGCGCCATTTGGACGCCCTTTCGTTTCAAAATGATTTCATATACATCGCTATTGCTGCAATATCTTCAATAATGAATGTTTTAAAAGGAAAATGTATATTCCTAAGATATTATGAGATCATTTTCATTTTCTGGGGGTTGTGCAACCTAAGCGCGAGCCGCCACTGGTGGGATAGCAATACGATATTTCACTGATTCAAATAAGGGAGGCTTTGCTTTCACTGATTGCAACAGCTATTTACTCCACTGGTTCAATTAGTTGCCACAGATTTCACTGATTCAAGCAGTGTAGTTTCACTGATTCAAGCAGTGAAGTTTCACTGTTTCAAGCAGTGGTCCCGATTTTCACTGATTCATTCAGTTCAGTTCACTGATTGTCAGTGGTCGGATTTTAACTACCACAATCAGTGAATAGTCACTGTCAATCAGTGGCTTTTCACTGATTCAAGTTGAGAGAGCAGGGACTACGGAGTGGCTGTGAAGGCGGCAGAGGCAACGACGACTCGGGGACGGAGCCAGAGATATTGGCAGCGGCAAAGATGGCGATAAAATGAGAGATACACTGTGGATGGAGACTGTGGACGTGAGGAAGAACGTCGCAGAGACGATGGAGGAATCAGAATCAACGGGGGTGCAGACGCGGTGGCGGAAGCGAAGTCGAAGAGGTCGGGCAAAGGGGTATGCGGAGCCGAAGTCGAAGGAGCCGGTTGAGGCAACGGAGGAGGCGAAGTCGATGAGGCCGACTGAAGTGGTGGGGGAGGCGAAGTCCAAGTCGCCGGTTCAGGCAGTGTCGAAAGCGAACGCCAAAAGAGAAGCGCAAAGGTCGAGAAAGGGGTCGGTGGAAGCGAAGTAGAAAACGCCTGCTGAGGTAGCGGCGAAGGCGAAGTCAAAGCGGCCGGTGGAGGCGAAGTCAAAGGGGCCTGCTGAGGCAGCGACGGAGGCGGCGACGTCGGCGGTGGCGTGCGCGCGACGACAGTTATGCGGTCAGCGCGTGCATGACGGCCGCCGCCGCCGCCGCAACAATGTTCCCGGAGAGGAAGAGAGGCGCCGCCGCCAGACACCGTTAGCCGCCGCACAATCGCCGCTTGTTCGGAGGCGGCCGCCGCTGCGCCGAGCACAGCCGCGCCGCGCCGCGCCGCGGGCCAGGCCGCCCCCTCGCCCACGCCCTCGCCCCGACCATCGCTCGTCCTGCCGCGCCCCCTCGCCCGCGCCCGCGCCGATTCTCTTTCCCGCTCTCTCGCCCACGCCCGCGCCCGCACCGCCCCGCCCTCCCTGCTCGCTCCGCCGCGTCCACGCGCCCGCGCCGATTCTCTTGCCCGCTCCCTCACTCTCGCCCTCTCCCCTCTCCGCCCCGCCCTCGTTTGCCACGCCACGTCCCCGTGCGGAGCCAGCTTCCGCCCGCACCGCCGGTCAAGCCCCCGCGGGGCGCCCGCTGCACTCGGCCGCGCGATCACCTGATTACGGAGCGCCTTCCCACACCGGGCGCCGTTGCACGCCCTTGAGGCGGCCACGCTGCTGGGAGGTGGTGTGATCGTCACGGAGCGACTGCTTGATTCAGCGACCCCTCTCTGCGGATGCAGAAAACACTTCGAGGCAGTTGAAGGCTTGAAAGTAGTTTATCATGAATACAATTGTATATCTTCAGGTCTTGGCGATTAGGTCGTCACTTACTAAATCACTAGGTTACTGACGTTTCCTCTTCAATAATAAGAAACGAAAATTATCACATACAAAATGAGTGTCCTTTTAATAGATCTTCAGCTCTTTTAGCGCCTCGTTTTGCCAGCACCGGTTATTATAGTGTTAAACGGATATGCGTGAACTATAATCACTTCATTAGCTTCTCGTCATTGAATTTCCATCTTATTAATTCATGAATTTATCATTTGTTCTCATGAAGGCTGCAAAAATATATTGATAGCTGGAAAGATGATCCACTCCCACATGACTCATTCTTTTCGCAAATAAAATAATGAATTTATTCAATACACACATTTTTCAGATGTATCTTGAGTTCAAAAACTTTCCATTTATATGGTATTTGTGCACTTGAAAGTTTATGTGGCTTCATTGCATTCTCTGTTAAACATAATAGTTACATTGCACTCGTCCTAGCATTGGGAATAATCACCTGGATTGAGTGTTAGTCTTTTGGGAGATGTATTTCTCTATACTTTACGAAGTACTATTCTGACAACGTTTTTAACAGTTCCGAAGCAAGGTTTCTAAAGCACTTCTTCTCACATGATTTTAATAGCAACTTTAAAAAATATTTCTTTTCGAGAGAAATAAAAATAATTGTAATGACATTTTTCAAAACCAAACTTACGGATATTTTCGACATTTATTGCCGTTATATACAAAGTAAAGAGCTTTTACAAGCTAACATAATTAACTCTTTCAGACCTATGAAATGCCATTTATCATTATTTATTATCTCGACAGCTCGTTTGTCCTCGTGAAAAATTATCTCATACTGCAACCACATAAATCAGAACTGAGATGAAATCGCGGTACGAGGACACGAACAGTAAGTCCGTTACAGCCTTCAAAGGCTGCATCACTTGGCATCCAGCGTTTTCCTGTTCGTCGTGAAAGCTTCCTCCCGGCCAGAAAGCTTTTATCTACTGCATACTGTTATGCACAGCAATTTTGCGGACGCCCCGTATTAGCGTTTTGCGATCTTGGAAACGCCGGCCCTGAGCAGGAAGCTGCTTGGAGATGAGTACCCTCTCGCACTGAGGGTTAACCCAGAATATTTGCTTTCGAAGTCGGTGGGAAGAAGAACCAATATTTGTAACGGCCAAACGCAGAACCGGGAGCGAACCAGGTTGAAGGGCTACGTAACGTTCGCTATACTCTCCGCTACGTTCGACTCCGGCGCGCCATGGTTCGCCGACCTACTGACTCGTCCTCCCGTCCGAATATTCGCGACAAGGTTCGCTTTGTACGATACGAGGAAAACACCGCCGCGTGGTAGTCCCGCTTCTTCATCAACTCGTCGGTAGTAGAGCAAGGTTGTAAGCTGATTAGGACAGAGCACTTCCCCTCTTGCGGACCAGCTTTGTAAAATATATTTTCTAAATGATACTTATTACTAAACAATTGCCACTATTATTTTCCGCAGAAAATTAGTAGCGATTAGCCTACAAATTTGTATGCTCTTTTGCATAAGTATTTTGAATACGTACTGTAATATTACTTATTTAAATACACATTCTCATACAGTTATTTATTGTTCTTAATACGTAAACGGTGTTTCAATGTTTTTTATTTATCATGCTGATCAGCCCTGAGGTTTCAATAATTCAAGAATTGATAATTCAATTAATCAATTCAGTTTGCATTTAAGTATTTTTCAGTTACCTTCAGTTGATATTATTGCCGAAAATAGTTTACTCTGCATTTAAAGAAAACTGGAAAAACTAAAGAATGATAATAGGTATTGTAATAAACCGGCTGTATTTCATGGCACGAATTTATTCACATGTTTAAAATACGAACAATACTGCAGAACATTGCATTTTTCTGTGTGTGCTGCGAAATATGAAAAATATAATCTTCTTTTGGAACTGATCTTCCAAGAATAGTAAATTTTTTAAGAAAAGGATTTAAGAAGCGTTTTGTCAATATAATAAGGAGTTTTTGTATATTAAACTAATCAAAATAATTATACAATAGATTCTACAATGATCTTTCTTGGACTAGTTTCTTTGTTAAAATGAAATGTGTTTGAAGAAAGAAATAGTTGACCATGGCGTGTAGCGATTTGTTTGATTTTTGTTTTTGAGAAGCAACTGTTGTAGAGAAAAGAGACGCAGGAGATTGAACTGGGCGGTAAAGCTGAGTAGTGTGTGTGTGTGTGTGTGTGTGTGTGTGTGTGTGTGTGTGTGTGTGTGTGTGTGTGTGTGTGTATTTTCGGAACAAGATGAAAAATTAATTTGGAGAATGGTAGAACTTTACGACATTGATCCCCCGGTGTTTCCTGTGAAGGCGAGAAGCTCGGATTAGTACATTGAACGTTTAAATATTTAATGGAAAAAACAAAATTTGATCTGCACGAAAAGAAATTTTAAAAGAAATTAAGAGATATTATGGTAATAATTACGTAAATAAATGGTTCAAATTATTAAAGTTATACCACAAAATCCTAAAGATTATTTCTTGTTTTGCAAACTGAAATACTGTTATTATTTAAAGAAACCTCACTCACACCATCTATTGATACGATCCATAATACTACAGATTCCAGGGAAATGCGTTACGAAAATAATTACGCCTGGTCGTGCAATCTTTCTTTAATATTCACGCGGGTATTATAAGCTATACATAGTGTCCAACCAGCTCACAGTCCCACAGAGCTCGTTTTTTGATGCAAAATAGTTTCTATTACGCGGAAGCTAACATTACTGGTTATGAAATTTTATACATCAACGTTCGTTTCTGATATTTATACGATTAATTTTAGTAAAGGAGTGTTGGGTACGTATTCCGTTACTCAAGAAATCGTGCTTGTATAATACGCGACGCGATAGTCAAACGTCATGAATTATAGCGTGTCGGTGTGTCACATTATATAACTTAAATATTTAATTTTTTTTTCCAAGAAACCCAAGTTATAAGTCCCATCTGCTGCAAATAATACGATATTTGATCTTTTACTGGTATATACCCTGACACTTCACACACATTTCTCTCAACATTCCTTTGCCTGCTATCATAAGTTTCGGTCTAAAGATTGTTTGGTAATATTTTTTTAAATTTTAAAAAAAAATATTTCCTGTTCAATTTTCTACAAATTTTCAGGATGTTGAATAAAATGATACAGAACTTTTTGGAGATGCCAGAATTCATATCATAATTATTGGTAATTATGATTTTATTTTAATACCAATAATAATTATGATATGAATTGTAGTACATTCGAGTAAAATTGGATTTTGTTAAGTATTTAGTAATTTTTATTATAAAGTTAGAGTTTTAAGAGAAGGTATTATTATTTAGCATAAAACCGGGAGAGGTAGCTCAGTGCATCAACTGATGTCACTGATCGCCTCTCACCGGGAGGTCCTAGGTTCGAGTCCTGACGGTGGCAGGATTTTCAACACTAGCTTTTCAGCAAGGTCGAATTCAGTCGCTGTATGGAGGACAATTCTAGTGGCCGGCTGCTCTGATCGGTAGTTTTCTGTGGTTTCTCCGATCAACACCAGGCGAATGCCGGAGCAGTACCCAACCAATCGGGCCTCGGACGGCGCGCTATCTTTCCTTCCTTTTCCTTGTTGTATCCTTTCCCCTTACACACACACTTACACAAACATGCACTCAACTATCACACATTCCGGGAGACCGGTCGGGAGCTTAGGGCGGTGCCCCGCTGGTGGGAGAGTCCTGGTTAGGGGAACCCCACTAGCTGACGGCAGGTCGGCGCCTGATCTCGCCATCCAGCGGGGGAAGATCACCGCCATCTCCCGAGTAAACGAACATGCACTACTCTAACGGGACTAATGACCAAAGCAGTTGATGCGCCCGGAAACACGAAAAAATCAATTAAAAATATTTAGCGTAAACGTATAAAATAATTTATGGAGGGTGAAATATATCTTTGAGGAAGCGGGTACGAATTCTTTTTAGGTGATAGTTTTTTCCCAGATCGAAATGTTGATAAGTAGGATAATTTGTTAAGGAGTTGAAGAAATTAGAAGATTGATAAATTATAAATGTTTTAATTAGTCCTATATGTAATTCTTCATGTATCTATTTGTTGGTGATAAAACATTTATCCTTTAGAATTCTCCGTAAATATTTATTTTGAATAGTTTGTATTTTCTTCATGTTTGACGCAGAAGCATTACACCAAATTGGGCATGCGTATGTAAGTAATGGTCTTATTATTCACTTGAATATTGATATACCACAATCAATTTGTAATTTTGAAAATTTAATAGTTAGGGGGTATAATTTTGATATTTTTTGATAAGTTTTATTGGCAATATTTTGAATATGTTTTCCAAGTTAATCGGTGATCTAAATAGTTCTAAATATTTAATTGGAATATGATTTTCTATCCAGGGTATATTTATATTATGAAACATGGGATTAGTAGGTCTGCAAAGTGTGAAAATTTATATTTGTGTTTTAGATGGATGTATTATTATTCTCTGTTGTTGAGTCCATTTAATATATATTAAAGAATTTTTATGAGTTTTTCGGGCATTTTGTGTTATGAAAAAAGCGCAGTGTCATCAGCATACAGCTATGGTGATAAAAGGAAGGTGTGGAATATCTGACACACACACACACACATGCACGCACACACACACACACACACACACACACACACACACACACACACACACACACACACACACACACACACATATATATATATATATATATATATATATATATATATATATATATATATATATATATATATATATATATATATATATATATTAAAAAGTAAAGGAGATAGTGTCGATCCTTGAGGAACTCCTGAAAAGATGTATTAATTTTGACACAAAAATTACGATTATGTAAAAAAAATATTATTTTTAATAAATATATGGGAATTCCAATTGATTATATATATATATATATATATATATATATATATATATATAATATATACTTATCAAATGTTTGGGCAATATTAAGAAAAATTCCAATTGTATGTTCCTTTTTATGAAAAGTTTGAGCTATTAATTCAGAAACACGTAGTAATTAGTGAGTAGTCGAATAATGAGAACGAAAACCAAATTAGTAATTTAGAATAGCTTGTATTGAGTTAATATAGGATAGTAGACGAGAGTGTAATATTTTTTCAAAAATTGTAGATAATGAAGATAGTTTAATAGGTCTGTAGTTTAAGAGAAGATGAGGATCCTTGCCTGGTTTACATATGGGGATAACGTGAACTAATTTCAATGATTGTGGCAAATAAGAAATACGAAGCATTGAATTGAATATATTTGTTAGTTTCATTAAAATTTGTAAATTAAATTCTTTTATTATTATGTTTGTAATAGAATCATAGCCTGATGTTTTGTGAATAGTCAATTTTTGTGTTATTTTTTGAACTTCTACAGGAGAAATACATTTTATTTTTGAAGGGACTGAAAAAAGTGAAGAAGAGATGAAAGATTCAACTTCGTTATTCAAAATTTGTTCTATTAAAGGGTTTGGCATAAAAGACTTTTCTAAGTGATTTTCAATTAAATTTGATTTTTGAAAATCAGTATAGGCAGATATAGAACCGTTGTTTAATATTGGTATAGGGGAATAAGATTTTGTTTATTTTTTGGTTTTTGATATTGTGATCTGTTATCAGGATATATTTGTGCAATATAATTTTGGAATTTGTCTGATTCATATTGGTCTACACGTGATTTGATAATGCGTGATAACTTGCTAATTTTTCTTTTAATCTCAGAGTGACGAGTTTGTTGCTATAATCGTCTTAGGTTATGTTTGGATTAACTGTGTGGCTTACGAGATAATTGCAACACAAACAGGAGGGGTTGATTTTGGAAGAGGACAATTCGAACAATGATGGTTTTCGGGATTGACAATTCGACGAAGTAGTTGCTGGTGGGATGTTTAGAGGGATCGGGTTAACTGGAAGTAATTCTGTAAATTCACTGTGTTGAGGTATATGAGTTGAAATATGAAATATGTTATTTGTTTGATCTTGAGGCAGAGGCAATGATGAATCATTTATTACTGAAGTTGTTGGAAGTCCATAGTTTTTTTGATAATATAAGCCAGGAATTGTTGATATATCATTTGTAGATTGAATAATTTGGTTATTTTGGTGTTGAACAATTTCGTCAGTGATCATCGATGAATCTTGAATTTCGGCATTCTGTTGAATACAAGCATTATATCGAAGTGTGCCGACGGAAGTAATACTACAGGTAATAACATTCTGTAAGCTGGTTGTTTGAAAAGCCATATTATCCTCATTGGCGAGGATCGAGGCACTGATATTAATCGGTTTATTTATTTGATTATCAATTGTTGTCCGAATCAGTTCTATATTAATACACCAGAGTCAGGTTAGACACTTTAAATAGTAAAGTTCAGGAGAATATTTTGTAATATGTCACCATATATACAAGGCCTCCTGAGCGTCTGATAATATTTTGAGTCGATATGGTGATTTTCTCACGACTAGAGCAGACTTATCTTCTGGTTCACTCATGCAAAATGCAGGAAGATTTATTTATGCGTGTGCAAGAATTTCCAAGCAGTTTAACTGTAAGGTTTGAGTGATGTATGCCATGGATGATGTCTGTAAAAAAATGATTTACGATCACGTAGAGACTATTAAACGTGTCATACATAACCTTTCTTTGAGAAAATGACACATCGCAGATAAAATAAGCAGGAAGTTTACCTAACGGTCCAGTACAAGAGTACGTGTCGCATTATTTTCTCTAGTACAGACAAATTATTCACTTCTTACTTATTGCACCGAAAGTTTGTTATTGATTAAGTATATAAATAAAACCATAATATTCAGAAAATAACTAAATAAAATTTTAATATTTATTTTGAGAATATGTGTGCATTATTTGACGGTAGCTCATGATAGAGAAATATGATAACAAAGGACACACATTGCTGATGAAATTCATATCCAAAATTAAATTCAACCCAAATATCCGATGAATGTTATCGTGGTTGAGAAAAACACTCCAACCTTTAAATACGCATGGTTTTTCCCTAGTTCCAAAGCCTGCTGGGGTTTCGAGCTGCGTTAGCAATGGGCGTCTATGGATTTGCAAATCCGCTGCTTGGCTTAGTATATCCGCTTAGAGAAGGGGGAGGCGACTTCGCCTGCTCGGCTGAAAAGGCCTGCCATTCGCGAGCAAAACGAAAGAGTATTGTGCGACTTCTATAGACCCATATTATAAATTACAATAAGCCCGAGCCGCGGCCCTTTTGCACTAGGCGAAATATAGTATATTCAACGCAAAACACACACACAGGCGACTGACGACCAAGAAGCCTGAGTCACCGGAACCGTTAGGAGTATTTCTGTTTCCCCAGGGAACACGATACACACAACTGCATTCCTCTGTCTCTCTCGCGGCCTCCCTCTGTAGGCCTCTCGCTCCCTCTCGCGGGCTCTCTCAATGGGATGCTCGCTGTTTCCAATCCGTTTCGCCAGTCACCGGATGGTAATTACGGGCCTCCTTTGTTGTGGCCGCGCGCCGCTCGGGGTAGATCAGGAGATTTATCGGGCGTTTGTTGGGTTTTCAGCGTCTGGCGCCGCCGACACCGCACTCGCTGCAGCCGCCTCGCAGGAGACGCTGTTCTGCTCTGTTGTACGCGGAGGTACTGGCGAAGACAATTTTTTAATGTCACTTTATAGAAGCAATGGCGTTGCGGCAAAATGAACAGAGTGAAGTTGTAGTCCCATGAATGTTTGATGAAAATTAAAGGTGTCTGTTCGAAAAGGGCTTTTAAGAACCCCTCAACTCTAGCACCTTTCCGCAGATACAAGTGTCGGGTCTAAATAACTATAATATTTATAATAATAATAATAATAATAAACCCCGTATGGTGTCCGGGTATTCTAGTAGTATAGCACCATGGGAACTCCCCCCGTCGTAAGAGGCGACTAAATCCCTGCCAATAATAATAAATCCTTCTTCTCACACCTACTCTTTCTTATCCACTTCCAGAAGCCAACAGTGGATCAAGTAGCTTTGAGACTCCTGATAACTATCAAAATATATTCCCTTGACGCACTTTTTCTACATAACCTAGCCCTCTTCCCTCAGGAACGGAGAAGAGAAGACCCTTGCCCGGGGTAACAGGCGAAGATCCTAACTTCAACAGCTAGGAGGAAGGGCAACCCTCCCTACGGGGTAGATTCCCAAGAAAGCATGGTTAGAGGCTTAGAGGCGCCAGTCCCATCACCAATCAAACCAATAGAAATATGGAGAGTCTATTTAATAATCGTAAGGCCTCGGAAAAGGAGTCGCTGCCTGGGGATCTGCAGGGTGCGGTTGGAGCCAGTGCTGGCCGTGACAGATTGCAAGCCACTGGTCGTGTGTTGCTTAATAGGCGGGCACACGCCGGGATACCCGAAAATATCACAGCTAATAAAAGCATGAATCAATAACTATCCGCATCTGCTGATAGTGTTTCTCAGACATTACTCGGGACCATTCAAGCAGGCCTGTCACGACGGAGAATACCATGGACAGCTGACATGAACAAAGCCATTGTCAGAATTTATCTCCGTATCACCTATTGCGGAACAAATTGTTTAGGTTATCGCTAGAAACTTTATAGAGAATTTTTGGATAAATACCCACAACTATCTCATCTTACGGAACAGAATGTTGCTGATCGAAGAGCATTAATCTATAGGTCTGGAAAGTATGTCTCCCACGTTCGAATACAGGAAATTAAGGTCGACGTCCTAGCAGAAATGTAACGACATGTAGCTCCAGAATCAGACAGTGCAATCTATGAATTACAGACACAAAATTTAGACTTCAACACAACGGCCCGAGCATCTCATATATCCCTGGCAGAACCGGAAAATCTAATTGATAACGATGGCCGATTAATTGAACAGCTTAAACAACAATATGAACAGGAAAAAGCCAAGTATTGGGGATTTCCTCCTCACGTTAGACCTAAAATTCCAATGCAACACATCTTAACAAAACTGGCAACCTTAACTAAGTTGACCAATTAATATATACTTGTCAACGAAGTCAGGCAAATTACAACGTACGAACAACTTGACTCAGTTGTCTATTCTATAGCGCTGACAATAGTTAAGTGGTGCAAAAATTATCGAAACTCAACCTGCTTATCACAGAAAGTACATACCACCTTAGAAGAGACGGCTGGAGGAAAAAATATAAAAATTAGATCTAATATTACTCTTCTAGAAGCTTTCCAAAGGGAAGCATTAGGAGAAAAGTGTCGAGAATCAGCAAGAAATATTGTAAGCATTCGTAGTATAACAACGAAAACAGAAATATCTCTGATGTTATAGACACTCTCAAACAATAACTCAGCAACTATTCTCAACGATTGCGACGCTATACCTGAAGCTGTAGAAGGAGAAAAGACAATCAGGATTTTTCCGAAAACCAAAATAGGTTCTACGAGAATCTGAGGAAAGAAGTTTATACAGGAAAGCTGCCAGAGAAGTCGGCAGTAGAAAATTACTGGGCCGAAATACGTCAACAGTCATTTCCAATCCAATGCCTTCTGGTGATCGAAGTGTCAAACAACTCGAACAAAATCAAAGATATGACAGATTCTGATATATCAATGGATGTTCTAAAAGCGGTCATCAATAAGTTACAGAATTGGAAATGCCCTGACCCAGATGGACTTCATAATTTTTGGATCAAGAGATTGACCTATCTGCATGAGAAGATTCTGATGTTCATAAAACATTATCTGAACCACCCTGAAGAATTGCCAACGGTTCTGTGCGAGGGTATCACCTTCATGAAGCCAAAAACTAGTGACACCACAGACCCCGGACAATTTCGACCTATCACTTGCCTCAACGCATTATATAAAATCTTAACTAGCTGTTTAAAATTAGCAATAGAACAACATTGCGAACGAAATAATATTCTCTCAAAAAAACAGAAAGGTTGTTGCAAGGGCTCGTTGGGTTGCAAGGAGCTGCTTGTGACAGACAGTATCATCATGTCTTAGGCGTCTGATAAAAAGCGCTATCTTTATTCTTGTTTCATTGACTATAAGAAGTCATTCGACATAGTTCCACATTACTGACTGCTGTATGTTTTAAAAATGTATGGTATTAACAACGTAATCGTAAGATTTCTTATGTGCGCAATGAATAACTGACAAACAGCAATACATATGACATCAAATAATGAAAGAATCGTCACCAAGACATTAAGAATTCATTGAGGTACCTTACAGGGTGATAGTCTCAGTCCTTACTGATTTTGTCTTGCCATGAATCCCCTCTGCCATTTGTTGAAAAACATGGGAGTAGGATATGAACTGAAAGGCCAAGGTAAATATAATGTAAGTCATCTAGCATACATAGACGATATTAAGCCGTACTCAGGAAACCTTACATGGACTCAAGCAACTCACACATGTCACAGAAAGATTCTCCACCGACATAGGAATGGAATTTGGTATTGAAAAATGTAAAATCTAAGCATCAGTAAAGGTAACTTCATCAGCGCAATAGAACACAAAACCATGTCAAGAGAAACTATAACAGCCTTAGAAGCAGATGAACTCTTCAAATACCTAGGTATTCATCAACACAAGTTGGTTGCGCACACTGAATTTAAAGCGAAAATACAATTAGAATACTGAAATTAAAGCGAAGATACAATTGGAATTTTTAAGAGAATGAAAAGTATATTCAAAATCTTTCTCAACTCACGAAATCTTACAGCAGCAATTAATATGTACGCAATACCAATTATTACATTTACATTGGGAATCATCAAATGGTCGAAAACGGATATTTAATCCTTGGAAAGGCTTATCAGAGTTCATATAATCCACTTCCAAATTCATCATTCAATAAGCTCAATCTAAAGGGTCACACTCCCAAGAAAGATGGGAGGTCGTGGCACCCTTAAAATCAGCAACATCCATACAAAACAGATCATCAGCATGAGAGAGTACTTCCGGGCGAAAACTGTATCATCCACATAAAGTATCACAGGAAGTAGATAATAACTATACGCCGTTATGCCTCAGTCAACATGTAATTGATCTCCAGCAACCATCCTTCGACCGAGAGATGGAGCTATGCAAACAGAAGGCAATCTAAGCAAGATGTCCTGCTGAAGTGGCCGATTCCAATGTCGACGCTGATATGTCGTACAAATGGCTCAGTATTCGATATCTATATCCCGAAACTGAAGGGTTCATGGTTGCAATACAAGACCAAGTAATTCCATCCAAGAATTATCTGAAATACATCGTCAAGGATCCAGATATGCCCTGTGATGAACGTCGAGCCTGTGGTCAATGTAGCGAAACTATTCAGCATATTATCTCAGGTTATAGTGTACTAGCCCTTACTGAATATAAAAACAGCCATGATATGGTGGGACGAATTATCCATGCCCAACTGGTCAAGATATGTGGTTTAGCACCATATATATCCACTATATTACAAGTATATTCCAAACATGTGCTTGAAAACAACAGCTATAAACTGTATTGGGACCGAAGTGTACTGACAGATCGAATAGTGCACAACAACAGACCTGAGACAACATTATGGGGGGAAAAAGTATGGTTTGTGGATATGGCAGTCGTGGATACCTACAATCTTATGACAGTGTATCAGGCAAAGATACAGAAATACCAAGAATTGGCCCATATCGTGAAAGAACAGTGGAATATCCTAGAGGCAAAGACTGTCCCCGTCGTTCTTTCAGCAAAGGGCATCATTCCGAAGACCTTGAGGCACTCACTAGAAACTTGGAATAAAAAAGAGTGCCGCAATCAGTCTCCAGAAATCTGTTTTTATTCAGTTCAGTTCATTGGTCAGGAAGTTTCTGGGAAGTAATAGAAGTTCTTAGGTTCTACAGCTGTCAATGTAAATATGTTTCTGAATTATACACATAAATATACATCTGTTTGTGTTCTCTATGAGAACTACTACTTTTGTTTATTGATGTACAATTGAATTTATAATCCATTTTCAGAATTTGGAAGTCATGCTTTGATGGATGATATCTGTGTGAGTTCTAAGTACCAGTGAGATGTGAACGATTAAATAATAACAATAATAGTATTTATTGCTAGCAATGAACATTATGTATTAGTTTCATAAAAGGAGTTCTAGCACACCCTTGAAAGAGCAAAGCTTATGTTCAAGGGGTTTCACATAAAAGGTGTTACAAGTAGTCATAAATAAATTATTAACACTATATTTCATAAAGGATATTAATGTTAGTCTAATGCAAAGATACAAATATAATATTACAAAAACAAAATTACAACATAACTATTACTTGTAACAGAGGAGATCAGCAAACTTATACATGAACTTATAAATTATACATGAACTTATAAATTATAATAGGTCTCTTTGAATTAAGTTTTTGAGGATAATTGAGGATATATTTCAATAATATTGTTATATGATCTTGGGCCAAAATTAGCACTATGACTGTACCTAGCAATTATAAGAATCTTTGTTTGAAAAAAATGAGGAGTGACTGAGCGTCTTCTGTGGTAATTATGAGAATATAATGGAAATTTCTGTTTATTTTTGTGAACAGAATGTAGTAAAATTTGATATGATTTCCATTTATTCTTAGTACTTATTTTTCTCATTATTCCAAGTGGATTAGTAATGGATAACGTTTACCTTTGAAAAAAATCGAAACAATATAATTTCTATATTTTATCATTACTTTGAATATTTTCTATTGTATATCTCTAACGGAATGTGAGATATTGTCGGGACTCAATAAGAAACTAAATAAAAATGTAAGTACATTTTTTCAAAATTGTGTGAAATCAGCATGAGTTTGAAAATAACAACCAAAAAGTTTCAGAGAGTAAGAGATGATATGTTTTTATCTATACAGTAAGTTCTCTTGAGCAACAGAGAATCCTACGAAGACCAAAAAAGAATAACATTTTTATAGTCTGAATATTTATATTTATAAGAAGACAATGTTATATCGCAGCATTCATGTTTTATGTTATAGCAAGAGAGAAAACGTGGAAACTCCATAGGTCAGCACCGACTACTGATGTCACGAGCGGGATACGGAAAAGTCAATGTTACCATCTGTACTATAAAATGGAATGTAGAGCGATGTACTATTCTCACATCGATCGTTTCATTTTACCTTTCGATATTCTGTGTGAAGTGAGGCATATTGGCGATAGGTCGTGCACTTCAATTTAAAACGTTCTGTCGATGGCATTCAACGCTTTTCTCTTAAAGAGTTGAAAGAAAGACCTAGAGGCATTTTTGAACGTTTTAAGCCACGTTAGTCATGCTCTCGGTTTCATTGTTCGCGTAATGAAACGTGGATATCTCTTCACATATCTTTTGGATACACGTTATCCCGACAGGTTCCTGTCGCGGCCCAATTTCGTGCTAACACTGAGAAGCATATTAAGCGAAGTTCAAACGCGTAATAAATTTCAATTGCTGTAGCTTTATTCGGAGATTTAACATAGGTGTTGTAACTATTAACTACTTAGCTCTCCGAGAGCGTCCTAGGCACTGGTGCCAACATTTCGGCCACCATTATACGACCTTCCTCAAGGCGAATCACAGAGATGGACTGCGGAACGAATATAGTTGTTATAACTCAAGAAACGATTTAATTAATATTGTTTACGAATATTTGAAGAATACTTTATATGACCGAATCCATACATTCGCACGTCTGAGTGGTCAGTAGCACAACTCCTTGAATATAATATAACGAGTTTGTCAATAAGTAATGACGCTCTTGCATACTTTCTGGAGAATCAAGGATGATGAGTTCCCACAATACTTAACGTTTCACAAATATTTAACTTCTCTGACAGTAAAAAGGTAATCAAACAACTGAGTTAGACAATATTTGATCATATTTAAAGACTCAATTTACAACCTACCACCGCATCTCAAATGAAGCAATTGCTTGTTGAAGGCGACGTCAGCTTCACAGTACCGCCTTGAGGGTAAGTGAAGTTTAAATCGACATAGCAAGTAGTATGAAAGATGACTAGCTTTCCAGAAGAGAAAAATCTGGATAATTTTTTTCGGGGTAGAAACCCGTTAAATAGAATGGAAATGGCACTTTCTTAGAAATTCAAATGCAATTCATGTCATTAAAATATTATTACTACGAAGTTTTTAAAATGTGTTTAAAGTATATAAATACTCCGTTTTTTAAATGTATCTACTAATATTAGTAAGTCTTCCCGAAGTGTAAGTAAGGAATGTTAAAAAATATGAAGATGTTACATTATGATCAAACCATTTCCATGGCTACTTTTCTGGGTAATAGTATCCAATTTTCCGTTGAATGAAGCTCCTATTCATTCCCATTCATCGCTCCGAACTAATACCTCTACTCCAGAGTATTAATTATACTACATTGAACACCAGCGTATCTCGACAGACACGACAAAAAGGAATGTGTCTGCTTCTTATTGCTCTATTTATAAGTCGGCGTGCATGTATAATTCTGCGAAGCGAGACAGTTCCATTGTGATGCCATTTCTCACGGAGGGAGCGAAACGTAGCATGACGGGGGTAATGTCACGTCCCGACGGATTCGGGCCCTGACGAGGGACGGGGCTGGGTGAGGCAGCGGCGGGGCGGCGGGGTGGCGGGGGCGTGGCGGCGGCGGCGGGGCGGCGGCGGCGGGACGGCGGCGACGGGTCGCCGGTGGTGGCGGCGGGGCGGCGGCGGCGGCGGCGGCGGGGCGGCGGCGGGGCGGCGGTAGGGCTGTGGTGTGGGCGGGGCGGTGGGGGGGGGCGGAGGTGGGGGAGCGGGGGTGACGAGAACAGAGAGGGGCGGCGACACGATTGACCATGGCGTCGGCGATGGCGACGCCAGACGCTGCGGGCGGGCATCGCTGATGCTCGTTGTTCAGGCAGTGTGGAGGCCAGACTTTGCAGCTCTGTAGATGTGTGAAGTCTGGACCTTGAAATCAAAAGTGTTGCTTTTCGTTTGCCAACGACAGCTGAACAAACAATTTCATTTAACCTCTTCAAGAGTAAAACAGGTATTTATTCTTTCATGCGTAAATGGCAGTACTGTGCACACATTTTGAATTTTTACGTGCCAAAAAGGAATCCAGTATATATTCGTTAGTCATTCTTAGTATATGTCTGGTTCGTGCTACTACGCTTTAGCATCACTGTACAATTTGCTGGCTCTTCCAGATTGAAATATCAAAGAGAGTTCTTTCGTTTTAGTTTAGTTTTCTTTTCATTGGTTCGTACTATTATTATTTGTAATAATAATAGTAAAGTTTAATATTAGTAGTAATATTAGTAGTAAAGTTAATAATAATAATAATAATAATAGTAATTAATAATAAAGTTTGCTTGTGCAAACTTCTTCGCTTTCTATTGTTTTGAAGTTATATAATTTTTTAATGGAATGTTTTTTTAATTTTTTTTTAAATTATGGAAACTTTCCTAATTTTGCTCATTTCTAGAAATGTTACAATTTATGTAAATTTTGTCATAATTAGGCAAAAAAATGTAATTTTTGGAAAATGTATGGCTGATAATCCACGAGAACTTGTAGGTAATAGGCAAAATAACTTTTCTATTCTAAGTTAAAGGTTGCTGCACAGCATGCACAAATCATCCAAGTTTCTTTCTAATGAACAAATCAAACAATAACAGTTCCATTATGTAACAACAGCAAATTAAACTCACTGAAAGCTGACGAAAGAAAACATTGAGCTACCGAGGATTAATAGTCAACTAAGAGTTACGGTTTTTTGTTTCAGAATTGTTAAGTGAAAAGAGATAATCCCTACAAAGTTTTATTTTTCAATTTTGCGCGGATATGTCAAGAAAATGAAATAGTTATCAATAGCGGGATATTAGGGTACAAATAAATGATCTATCCTCTACAAATATTTTTATTTAGAATTTCAAAATAATATACTTCTAACCTTTAAATAAGCGTGACAGTTTTCACCAACGCACGTTTTCAGCACTAAGTTTACTGTGTAAGGACGAAAATAAAATGAAATACAGCGAGGTATCTGGTACGATAATATTTTTCTGTTACCTCACTTGTTTCAAAAAGTTGCTTCACTAGAATGTGAATAAAACCCAAAACTCTCTAGAACATATAAAAAATTAATTTCATATTTTCAATGCCTTATACTAATATTATATCTAATATTTATTTACAGATAAATAATCCTAAGAAAAGTCAAGATTATCACTTTCCTTCGTAAAGTGCTAAGAAACACCTTGTATATTAATCAAATTTCCGTATTTCCATTATTCTTGAGTTTTTTTTAATGAAACCTGAAAATTACCAGGAAGAGATCCAAGAGAGAGGGGAGATGTATTATAACATGAAAGACAATGAACTCTTGAGCCTGAGAAGGAACGCGATGATGTTAGTGGAATGCACATCCTATATAAGCCTCCATGACTTGCTGAGCCTTTAAATAAACAATCATTTAAGTTAACTCCTAGACCATTAGAATTCCTGCAAGTTCATGCCAGACGAGTGCGCAGCCTGAGGGGCGTAAGGAAACTATGAGGAAATGGAAAGACGCGAAACGACACGGAAGAAAGGAGCGACGCTAGTTCAAGTGGAGTAAAGATATAAATTGGTGTCTTCTGCACTATAACAGCTCCCTTGAACAAACGTCTTTTTGTTCGACTGGGAGTACACTCTCGAAAGAATAGTTCAAGTGTACAAAACTATTAAAAAGAAAACATTATTATGACTAGGATCAGTATTTTATGTAATTGCATATTTCTTATCTTTAATCGTAAAAGTCTGGAGTTCGGTTTTCTTCCTCAATCGGAGTACCTAGATGCTTATTTAGAATTTTTATTCTGCATATTTAAGATACATTGCATGAAATTGCATATACACTGAGTTATGCTAGATTATGATGCCTATTTGACGATTAATAATGCACAAAATTGCAAGTTTCAAGGATAGAATAATTTTCCTTGTTTGGATTACTTTTTTATTGATGAAAATTAGTTAATGGAGATTATCACGTTACTCGGATTATGACTTCTCTTGAATTTTTTTTCTCGTATTCCATTAAACACTATATCCCGTGTTGCAAAGGAACGATTACATTGCTATGATAATTGCATATCGAGAGTATATCAGCCTTAAGTCAGTCTTCTTTAACAGTAAGAGGAGTCTGCTTAAAGAATATTCTTCGAACATCGTTTTTGAGTAGCTTAAAATTTTGCATTAATCACTAGCGTGGATGCGAAACATTCCATTTTCAGTTTATAAAACATTCTTGCAAATCGCCGTCATAGATTTAATGAAGGAAATGTTGAAATATATTGTGTAAATATAAATAATAAAAAGTATCCTGTTTGTTACGTTTACCTTTATTATTACCTATATTTTATTTTAATAATACCTTCTGTTTGTTATTTTTATTCAGTTATTTGTTTTGATACATACACATTTTAGTAAATTTGTTTACACATCTCACGATATATATATATATATATATATATATATATATATATATATATATATATATATATATATTTGTAATTTGTCACTTACGTAACATTTAACAACGATCCGGGACTTTTCAACTTTGAACGTGGAGTAATCCTCCTTGAATATTCTCAGTCATACGTCAAGTCATATAAGTGAATCTTATCCTTGTGGGCCAGGAGTTCAGTGCCGTTAGTATCCGATGTTCCCAGACGGTCATCCATCCAGAGTCTCACAATTACTTCCTCTAAGACGTTCAGTAAACATAATGCACATTTTGTGGGGTCTTTTAAAACAAAAAAATTGATTTTCTGCAAAACGTCTATCTGCCCTCCAGTCCGTGAACAACGTTTAACCGTGCGCAAGATTTCACCTAAACTTATATTCCCGGGTTGATGTCGGTTGGTTGTTAGTGATTCCGGGCGCGTCAACAGCTTAGGTCATTAGTCCCGTAAGTGTATTGCATGTTATTTCTTCGGGAGATGGCGGTGATCTTCTCCCGCTGGATGGCAAGATCCGGCGCCGACCTACCGCTGGCTACCGGGGTTTCCCCCTAACCAGGACTCTCCCACCAGCGGGGCACCGCCCCAGCCGGGACAAGCTCTACGCTCCCGACCGGTCTCCCGAAATATGTGGTATTGTAGAGCATGTTAGTGTAAGTGTGTGTGTGTGTGTAAGAGGAGAGGATAGGACAAAGAAGAGGAAGAAAAGATCGCGCGCGGTCCGTTTGATAGGGTACTGCTCCGGTATTCGCCTGGTGTTGATCGGAGAAACCACGGAAAACTACCGATCAGAGCAGCCGGCCGCAAGAGTTCTCCTACAGACAGCGACCGAATTCGACCTAGCTGAAAAGCTAGTGTCGAAAATCCTGCCACCGTCAGGACTCGAACCTAGGAACTCCCGGTGAGAGGCGCTGCAGTGACATCAGTTGATACACTGAGCTATCGCTCCCGGTTGGCTGATGTCACTGGCCCTTGGTTTCGAAACGGAAATTTTGATTTGGGGAGTAGTTGTAACGGACATTATCAAACTTTCCTTAAAATGGCCCAAGATATTTTCTAAATATTGTACAAGCAAAATTCGGTTATAAAATTTTCGTTGAACTCTCTGAATTGTCGCAAACGGCAGAAAAAACACATTTAATACGAGAAAGCATGTGTTTTTAGGCACCATTAGTTAATCATTAGATTACTGTGATGTGCAGAGAACACATTTCTTTGGAAAAATGGACAAAACGTCTTGTTTCTTCGTGATGAATCTTCTGCCAAACTGAATTGCTAAAAATAAAATATATTGTAAACAGTTAGTTTGCACACACACAGTTATTATTGGCGGAGGACGTTCACAGTTGACAGGAAAACATGTTTACCGGTGATTTACGTATGAGTCACCAATGCTAAGGACCAACTATTGCGCAGTTCCACCTGGCAACTGAGATTCATTACTCCCCAAACTGCTGCCGATCAGCCTAGCCTTAAGTCGAAATTTCGTATTTCTTTCAGGGAAAGAGTTTCGAAGGATTTTGATACCTTTAAAACCCACCTATTTACAAGCATCAGAAGATCCTACACTCTTAGCGTTCACGATTTGCTAGACGATTTGCTAGACGTTCACGACATGCTAGACATGCTAGAAGACTTCCATGAATGCGAAGTTGTATTTTCTGATGTGTGCTGCTGTCGTAAGACTAAAGCTTGCGGCACCCCAATTTTTTAAGTGTGGTGAGCCGTCATTGCAACATCGCACCTTGTACCATGGACTCCCAAGACGACGATGGTGGCAATAACGACGGCGGCGGAGCCCTGAGCGTGTGTCATCTTGCCTCTCGGATCCTCAGCGTTGTCACACTTCCTCTCCTGTCGATACAGGAGGCCCCTGGAGTTCTCCGCCGGGCCCGTGTACATTGGCGACTTTTGGAGTACATTGTCGCATGTTTCCAAGGCTGGTGGTGCTTGGTTGTGCGGGCGCTTGGCGGTCTTCTGCGCGCGGGCCGAATGAGACGCGAAGAGAGCGAGCGTGGAGTGGCTCACTCGAGCATCGACCGATTCCGCGTATTGCGGCGCAAACGCAGCCAACGGCAGAGCACATTCTCACACGCGCTGCCCGCGCACTCTGCTCCAGCCCTGTGACATTTCCAGCTGAAATGGAACTCACCCCAGTTCCGGCAAAGCTCTTGTGTGTCCGCTGTAACATAGTAGTTTGTTCCTGCCTAGCAACAGGAGACGTGCTGTGGGGAACCTAAAATAAATAATCAGAAATCTTTGAGAAGTCGAAGTAAGCAGACCTGCTTAGCAGATCCACCAAGCTATAGTAAATGGGCTGTGGATAGTTTCTAAATTTCCATAAGTACTGGATGTACTGAAGCATAAATAATAAAAGTGCGTTGTTCAGAAAGAGATATAATTTCTGGGGAAGAGTTTACTGGTGGTCAGCTGGCCCATGTCTGACCTTGGCATCAATTTCGACGCTACACTACTTTCCTTCATTCACTTTTATTCAATAAATTGTTTTCTTTATTAATCGCATACCAATCGCGGGGGAGGGGTCCGTGACGAACCACAGCGATTTATTTTCTTTAATTCTTTTTAAATCTTTGTTTGGCTAAGGAGATACTGCTTTATAGTTTTGGACTTTATTCGAATCTTTTTTACCTCCGAGTGATAGTTTCGTCTTTCAACGCTTATCGGATGTTTACAAAATAATTCGAAAACGTTGCCATGCGTAATTGCTTTGTGAACTCTCCAGCGTTCTTTTACAGCCAGGTCAGCTCATAAACACGTTACAAACTTGTGATCTGACGATGTAGAGAACTTGTGTTTTGGAGTTTCAAGCAGCTCATCAAGAAAGGGATGTGAGTGTGTTCCCGAAGAAAGGACAGCAAGATCAGCAAACGTTAAATATACTCGTTTGTGTTCTTGTCACACATCCAAAACACTAATTTACAGAAAATGTATGTAAAATATTTCTAATGAATGAGCGTGAGTTGTTAAATACTTATATTTTTCCTTCAATTATTGCACAATTATGCTGGGGTCCACCATTGACCCCCTTATTTGCTGTTTTCCAGGTAGGGGAAGGCATTGGTATGTTACGGATTTTTCCAATTTTTCTCTAAATCATTGATAATAGCGACATAATCGTAAAGAAACAGGGTATATGGCAGTGTTCTGGAGAGGGACCACTCACTACTCCTGCGGATCAACTTGCAAAGAGTCTTTGGACGTAACTGTATTATACTAACGTGAACATTATTATAATTGTACTTTTTGTGTAGATATGAAATAAAAGATAAAATTCTAGCTTTGCATCAGACTAATTTATTTTAAAAACAACAAACCTAATTACTTGTCACTGATGTCACATACGATGCTAGCGCTCTAATTTTTCAGTTTTGGCTAGTGATCAAAGCTTTAATCACTTCCTGTAATACGATTATATGGGAGATGTTCTCAGAGGTGGTTTCTTCATTTCAATTTCGGGCTACATTGCTCCACAAAGATGTCCACTCAGCTTTCTTTGAACGTAGAATATCATTGCATCGTCTCTTTGTGGTCTCAGAACAGACACGTTTCCAGAATTCCAGCTCTTCGGAAGGGTTTCTCTGCTGATCCTCGTTTGTTTCACACGCAAGGGACTTCGCTGAAACTGGATTACGAGTGGTATTATTACACGTTTTTTATGCTAAGTTTCTTTTTAACAACAAGCAGAAAGACTTTTTTGAATGTGCGTGACTTCAGTTGCACGGAAATTAACGGTTTCTATATTTTACGTTTCTATCTCGAAAATCAAAAAAATATTGCTCTTTACTTTTAATTTGTTACATATAAAATTTACTTTAACTACCGTCTTAAATTGTAAATTCTGTACTATTGCTTAGTTTCTGGAATATAAGGAAGTTCTTAGTCGTCGAAAATCTGTTTATGATCTACATGATAGATAAACCTTTCTCAATTTTTAAAAAGAAGCATTCCACCATTTATAAAAATCACTTTACATGAACAAAACTCCAATAATTATAGTACAAGTAATTTAATGACTAAAGGGTATAGCCGAATAAGGGGGTGAAAAGTGCCTCCAAACCAAATCGATAATCGCGATGCTCATACGAAAGAAAATACAAAGTGTCGTAGGTTCACCAAAATCACCCTCCTAGGGCAATATGTTGCAGAGATACAACGAGAAACGTGTTTTTAATGTTTTATTTTTTTCTCAGCTTCTATTGCATTTATCAGTCTTTAACAAATTGGAGAGACGGGGGAAAGTAGTTGAATTTTAAGGTATTCTTAGCAACCAATTCTCACGCCAAATTCAAATAGAAAAAAATAAATAATTTTTTGAAATTTATTGTTTTTCATTATCGTACAAATTGTTTAAGTATCTGAAAGAAATATATGTTATAGAATGTTGTAAGACATATTCAAAGGGGAAAAACTGAGACAGTATTCCAACGTTATCATGTCGAAAATCCATTTCAAAAATTTATTTATTTTTTTATATTTGAATTTGGCGTGAGAATTGGTTGCTAAGAATACCTTAAAATTCAACTACTTTCCCCCGTCTCTCCAATTGTTTTAGACTGATACATGCAATAGGAATTGAGAAAAAAATAAAACATGAAAAACACGTTTCTCGTTGTATATCTGGAACAGATTGCCCTAGAAGGCTGATTTTTGGTGAATCTATGGCATTTTGTATTCTCTTTCGTATGAGCATCGCGATTATCGATTTGGTTTGGGGAAACATTTCACCCCCTTATGGGATAACGTTGAGGATACCCTTTGGAATCAATGAAGTGTTTAATTTTTATGGTTAATTTGTTGGCAAAACATGACTATTGAGTAACAATATTCGAGACAAGCTCGTCAATTATACTAAATGTAATGAGTTAAATTTATTTTTATTCATAGTTAGTTCAAAAGAAGTGTTATTTTCGGCAGTTCATATCAATAGGTTAACATTTTATTAATACGAACGCGTTGGTTCTTATATTTTCTTGAGCATTTAGCCTTCATATAAGTTAAAATATTCACATTTTTATGTAACAACTTGTAACCGCACGATCTGTAAGTGATCATTTTTTATGCACAATGAACTGTGTAAAGAACAAGAATAAAGTTTAGAAAATCATTATAAAAAATAAATCGTTTTTAAAAATCGAATAAAGTTTAGAAAATAAAATTTTTATCGAAAGATCAATAAAACAACAATTTTTGGTTGATTCAACTGCTCTCGGAGAAAAGTTTCAACAGAAAAAAAAACGAGCCCTTCTTTAATGTGAAACGCACCGCAGCAACCAGCGCTACAAGAGAACCCGTAAGAGCACGCCACATGCGAGTGGTTGGCAGTGCTGGAACATGGATCGCCCCCTGCCAAATTTCGCGAGGCAAATATTTGAGCAACGGCGCGCCGTCGAGTGTTCCGTCTCGCAGCGGGCGATGGGGGCGGCGGCGGCCGAGGTCTCGGGCGGACGCTGCTCCGGCCCGCACCCACAACCACCGCGGCGTTGCCGGACGCCAGAAGGAGAATATTGACGGGGGTAAGTGTAATGTATTGTACTGTATGTTCTTCCTATGCTGGAACCTGAGATTCGATCCCGATCTACACATTGGTTTGTGAAGCTTCCCCCTCCTCCGGGTATCTCCTCCAGGTAGGGACACTGACACAGCAGGAACAAGCTCTAAGGTCCCGTCCTGTGCTAATATAGTGCTTGTCAGTATAACTCTGTGTGTGTGTGTGTGTGTGTGTGTGTGAGTGTGTGTGTAAGGAAAGAGGATGGGATAACGTTGAGGGAGATAAGATCGCGAGGAGTTCGTGACCCGATAGTTAGGCCACTGCTCCGTCATTCACGTGATACTGACAAGAGAAATCACGGAAAACTACCGATCAGAGCAGCAGGCCGATAGAGTTCAAGGGGTGCATGCAAGAACGTGAAATGTTACGTTTTTGAAAAAAAAAATAGTTTTTGCCATTCGAAAACCTAACATGTGTTCCTCTATTTTCCCACAAAAACTCAAAGCTCTAAGTAGTTCACGAATCTCGCAATAGATAAAAATACCATTGGGCGCGAAAAGAGCTTTTGCCTTCGTGCGTGCAAGAACCTGATAAGTGTTTTCCTTCTCGCAGCGATTTCTAGGTTAAAGGTTGGTGAAGGGCATTGTGTACATTTGTGTTAATGGGCAAGAGAGGTGCAAAGAAGAAGTTATTTGAAGATTCTATTGGAAATATTACTGGTAAGTTGCAAGTTTATTAATTTGTTTTATTTTCAAACGTTCCACACTAGAGAAGAAATTTCTTGAAGATTTGAGTGGAAATTGCTGGTAAGTTTCGAGTTTATTACTATTTACTTTCAACGATTCAACCAGAAACATTCCGAACCTTAGAAAAAGTATTTGTCATGTCAATTTAATCTTCACTTTGGCCATACAAAATTGGTCACGTGCAAGACGCGACAAGCTTGCTATAGATATCAAGAATGTATGTGACGAAGAAAAGAAAACAAAGAAAAATCAAGAAAAAGAACTGCATTAACGAAGCAGCTCAAACTATGTTGGAAAATGATTTTCAAGCTTTGCAGAATGACTCAAATACATAGACAATAGCGTTTGATATGCACCAGGCACTCCCAACACTTGATATACATACTAAAGTGATTTTATACTCCAGGCAACTGTGGACTTATAACCTCGGAGGACATGACGCAAATGAATGTTCAATGCAAGTCTTGGCAGAGGACTTAGCTAGTAGGGGATCACAATAAATAGCATCATGTTTGATCTCTTATTTTCAAAACAACTCTGAAATTCTAGCAGAACAGAGTTAATAGCCTAGTCTGATTGTTATGAGGGGTCAGAACAAGAATAAAAATAATATTTCCTTGTGGTAATACTTAGTACATGATCTACGTCTTCTTGATGAAGTTCAGTATAAATTTCCTCTCCCAGGACACCCCTATCTTTATTATGACAGAGATTTTGGGATTTTTGAGAAGAAAAAGAGGTCCACAATGGCAGTTTACTCTTCAGAGCAGTGGGTTAACATTATCAAGGAAGCGAAACGAAATATTCTCATGTAACAAAAATGAGAGAGAAATATTTCCCTCACCCTTATTGTCTCGTTCCTAGTCTTCCGCGAAACAAGTATTAAATGAAATAAATGAATTAAATGAAAATTTCGAAAATTTAAATAAGGAAAGACAAACCAGGTCCAATGATTTAGCTGACTCTCAAGATGTCAACGTCTCCAAGCGGTGTAAAATGAATACTCAAAGTTATCTGCTTTTTTCTCTACCAAGAAACGAAGCGCTCAGGGCATAAATGCAAGGTTTGAGAAATTTAATTTCGTACATTCCATGTGAGTTTCGGGAGTTTTATGAAAGCATCCAAAGTGTAACACCGAGCTCTATAAAGGTGAGATTTCAAGAGCAACAGCAGTAAGGATTTAGAAGAATAAAGTGAAGTAAAGGAAGAAGATAATGAAGAAATTCAGGATTAAGCTTAATGAACTGTAACATATCTGGTTCTTGCACTCAAGTCACTGCATGACGCTAGTGTCAAAATTTGTAAAAATTGCTGTGTACACCATATTCTAAAAACAAACTAATGATGATTTGCAAACATCATTCTGCAATATTTTGCCACCTAATATAAATAAATTGTAATTCAAAATCTTGAAAACATTAATATTCTAGCCTCAAAAACTTTACACCTCTATATCTCAAAACTTTAAAAATGTAACATATCAGGTTCTTGCATGCACCCATTTAATTCTCCTCTAGACATGAACAGAGCATACGCGAAAGAACTGATATGAAGGGATCTCTCGGAATCAATGGAGAGCTGTGGACAGGGGGCCATCATTTTGAGACACTCGGAACAAAAACGAATCCTCCGAAGGAAGGAAATGGAAGCGCTCTGGCTTCCAAACCACAGTTCGCGAGTTCAAACCCGTCTAAAATCTGCAGGTTTTTAAAGAGCGGAAAATCTGCAGTGTGCTATGACGTGACACTCTTGCCACATGTGAATGAACAAGCAAGAAGACCAATCGTGTCAAAATTAAACCCCCCTGATAATGTCCTAATCTAACGATATCCCACGTTCTACCGACCAGACACCTTGGACATTATTAGCCGAGATCCACCTGAAGTGGGAATAAGTGTTGAGATATTACCGTTTTAAATATGTCGAAGACACAGCCAAATGGAGACTCCTCGCACACACATCCGAACCCACAATAAAATAAATGAATAAATAAAAATAAGCGCCATCCAAACAGAATGTAACCCAATTAACAGTACCTTTCTATAAAATGTAATGCTTTGAAGAAAAATGACGTAAGTGGATACGATTTCTTACATCTGTTGGGTCCTTTGTCTGTACTTGGCGCGACAGTCCGCATGGCCAACGAGCAACATATACTGGGACATTGCAAGGAAAACGCTCACTGTAATCTTGGCCGACCGGGAGTCGCGTCAAGTACAGACCGGGAGTCGCGTCACCCGGAGAAAGCAAGCACGCTGACAAATGAGCTAAATCGCGAGAGCGTTGGTTCCTTAGTACGTTTATTACATCAATAAATCTTTAATTTAAGGCTCTATTTATCTCAAAACCTGGTGTCTGTTCATTTTCAGGATCTCAGTTTTGTTTGTTCTGAACTAATAAGTATTCAAAATAAGTTCAAAATATACAAAACAATAGGTACATATCGGGAATAATAATCTCAATTGCACAATGTCCTCTCGTACAAATCATATACATACATAAAATAAAAGTAATAATTAAGAGAATTCAATTTGATACATAAAATAAACAATAGTGATCTGAGAAAATGTCAATGGCGAAACCTTAGTGTAATCACTGATTTTCAGACTGACCGAGAAAAACTACATTATGCATTATGAAGAGATGATGCGAATAACATCATGCTCAACTTCAACAACTTATACAAGAACACAATTGCAGTTCTGGATCACTGAATTGCAGTCCATTGAATGGAATTCCCCGTCATCGGCCGTTTTAAAGGATCAGCATTAAGAGAAAGTTTCATGCTTCTTTGGAGACTTGAATGCGTGGTAACCTCTTTTTCTTACTTGACTCATCAAGAATATTGATTTTCTTATAGACAAGCTTACTTTGTGTAGAATTCGTTCAGGTTGAATAGCTAATACTACATTTGGCTGGGTCTTCTAAATCCTTCGACTCATTCTTAAAACCCCGACCTCTTTCCTACCATGATATTTTTTGTTTTGTTTTGACCGAATCGCAAACAATAATTTTAAATTTTTAAATTAAAAAAATTAAAAATACGGAGAAAATACTATTATATATATATATATATATATATATATATATATATATATATATATATATATATATATATATAATACTAGCTGGTGTACCCGGCGTTGCTCGGGTTTATAGTAAATTAGTCAGGGAGAGGAATTCCAATTTTTCATACCCTGCGGTGGGGCCTACTATCTCTTCTGTTGTATCCCTTCTCCGCCCTGCTCCTCCCTGCCATGCTCTGCACGGCCACGCTTCGATAGCCCTGTCTTCTCTTCACCCCCATTTGGAAATTTCCGGTCTACCTCGCTCACTTTTTCACAAAAAATTATATTTTTCTTATTTGGGCTTCCAGCTCCTAAACTTTCTTCACTTTATAACTAAAAACAATAAACAATTCTAAACTACAGAATAAAATACTTGTAGACTCACGTATATTTTGTGTTTTTTTTTTGTGGAGTTTCACATATTACTTCCAATACTGTCAATAAATTGTCACATTGTAAAACTTACTCTTTTTTATATTTTGTCTTCTCTTGTATTCATAAACAAATATTTGAAATTGATCTGTCAAATCGTGACCTTGAAGGGACTGGCTGTTTTAAGCGAAGTTTAACATGCCAGAGTTCTCGCACGGAGACGCTAGAAGATAGATATGGAATATGAATGTATATGTCAAAACGTAATTGACGAATCATAATCATAAAAGTAAATGAAAGTATCAATATTGAACGTAATTGCCAGTATTTATAATTATTTTGAAGACGAAATATATATATATATATATATATATATATATATATATATATATAAACTACGTGTAGAATAAAACTTATTTTTTATGTAAATCAATTAATCATAACATTGAAGCATGAGAACAATACTGATCCATCAACATGTACATAATGGGTACACACTAAATTGACAATCTTCTGAACAAAACCATATTAGCTTCATTATTTGATCTGAAGTGCTATATATTAAGGATCTTGAAATGTGAATAACAGAAACCAATTCATGCGTTGGGAGCAATTGCAATGCAAAATAATAGCACAGATTATTCTCAGTATGTAAGTGATCATTGCTTAATTACATACTACTGCACTAATCTTCTGCACATAATGAAAAAAATCAACTGGATGAAACCAAAACATACAAACATTTTACATTTTATCAATTTAAACATGATAACTGTGTAAATAGTCAAATTGTGAGTGCTATTGAAAAGCAACCCTACTACGTAGAGGATTATTTACATTTGCATCCCTCCTTGCAGTATTATTTTCAATAGTGCGAGTGAGTACTTCAGCAAGTCGCACTTCTCTTAATAGCCGTTTCAAAACGTTTATAGACTGCCCATCTATTCGCACTTGTATAATCTGTTTTGACAACTTGACATTCGCATTGTTTCAAGAAATTCAATGTTTACAAATTTCTGTAAAAGAAGAGGTTGTTTAGAATGTATACGATATCTAAATATAATACATTGTAGATTACTGTATATTCTGTACTATATATTATTGTACATTGCACTGTCTCAACCTACCTCAATTTCTGTACAAATTCAAACTCCAATGTTTTATAGCCACTTTGTACATATCACGGATTAAGGATAATGCAGTACCTTATCATCTTTACCACTTTAGTTACAGAATTCTTCCAAGTATTCCACCAATGTTCAGAACTTACAAATCACCACCGTTCATACAGGGACATTACATAACCTTATTCCAAGTCCAATGAATCTCGTAATAATTGTGGACATTGATGAAATCAGTAGTAGATCTTAGACGTCATCCTCTGGTGGCGCACAGCTAAACTATTGACATTGATGCGCTCTTGAATCTGTGATGTAAAGCTATGCCAAAAATGTCGAGAAAAGTAATTATTTTGTAAATATATTACGGTTTATGGTTGTAAATCATAGCCTATAGTCCTCCAGACCTTTAAAGGAAGTTAGCACAAAAGTTTGATCGGCATTGGTTCAGTAGATTCAGAGATTACCGCGTTGGAAGACAACGCACTTCTGTCTTTATATATTAGTATAGATATAGGTATAGAAGATAGATATAGATATATATCTTTGGCATGGTAAAAACAAAAATATGCCTATCAAAATGCACAATTTATCCTCGCGTATCTCAGAGAATACGTCATGCAGGAAGGCGTGTAATATTTACAGCTTTGGTACAAAAAGTGTTGCAAGTCGATCCAGCTGGCTGTGCTTACCGCCTGCTCACGCCAGGTAATCGAGGTAGCGCACTGTTTGTGTTCTTCCTTGCGTGAACGTGTTCAAAGCAAGCATTCTGCTTTGTGAGCGGTTGAAATTAGGCGTAGCGCACTCGGTATATTTTTTCCTTCGCTTCTTCACTTTGGATGCGCCTAATGTTTATTTCCCGATCGTAGCGGTACATTTTAGAGTAGTGTACGCAAGGCGTCAAAAAGGGAATACTTCGTCGCCATAATTTTGACTTCACAGGTCTCGTCAGTTCATGTACTTGAAACTTTCTGGATGACTGGCAGTTTTGCTTTGGTTGGTTTGAGTGTTCTTCTAATATCCGGGAATTTCCAAGAAGTTGTCTTTGGTAAATGTCTTTTTTGAACGCAGTAGGTTTGAAATTGCATTCCAACAAAATTAAATTTGTTTAAACATGGAAGAAAAATAGCAATAATAAAAGAAGCATGCAATTAGAAAATGACAATCCCATGTAACGAGAGCCTTGATTTGGTTCTGAGGAAGAAATTAGCCTAATACCAGTGGTCGAGCTCACAGTTGTATGCGAGTGCCGCGTGCACAGTGAGAAAAACTGAGAACAGAATTGAGGCTCTCGAGAGTAAATTTGACGGAGGATAATGGAAATAAAGTGATTAGACAAAGTGAGAAACAAAGACATTCTAAAAGAGAACTTCTGAAAGAAGACTTCTAAAAATGTTACTAAAATGCAAAGGAAAGTAGCTGGAGCATAATGAGAGGAAGATAATTGTTGTCTACCGCAATTGTCAGAACTGTGAATGAAATGAAAAGGCATGCGAGACAAACTAGAGTGGGAGCGTGGGCACGTGATCTTTGAGGATAGGTGAGAGGATAGGACAAGGAAGAGTCCTTGTCCTATCCTCTCCCCTTATACACACACTTACACCAACATGCACTACACGACCACATATTCCGGGAGACCGGTCGGGAGCTTAGAGCTTGTCCCGGCTGAGGCTGTGCCCCGCTGGTGGGAGTCCTGGTTAGGGGGAAACCCCACTAGCTGACGGTAGGTCGGCGCCGGATCTCGCCATCCAGCGGGGGAAGATCACCGCCATCTCCCGCGAAAAAACATGCACTACACTAACGGGACTAATGACCAAAGCAGTTTGCGCGCCCGGAAACACGAAAAAATCAATCAATCAAAAAAACTAGTGAGTGAAGAATAGATCTAATATTCGACAGAAAAGTGGATAAAATTGTATTTTTTTCATAAAATCTTAAATATTTATAGTACTACGTCAGTGCAATCCAGTCATTGTGTTGAATTATTTTAGTATTTCAATAGCTATTGTTCACAATCTGCTGAGACTATGGTTATTTACTCACAACTAATATTGTTTCTCCGTACTTCGAAGCTCGAGACCCGAGTTTAAATAATTTTCGACTTAATTATTTCAATGATGTTCAGTCTCGACTTTCTTGGCTTGGTATTAGGAGACTTCTGCTTTCAATAAGCATACCGTAATTCGAATTCTTTCATGTTGTAACTCTTTAGATGTTTGACCAACAATTTATTATAAGAAAACGTTATTATAAAAAATCGCATTTTAATTATAAGAGAATTGATTGCCAGATTCCTTTCCCCAGAACCTTAAAATGCATTTGCAATTGAAATCATGAAAAATATTAAGACATGAATAAAAATCTTACATCTTGAATTTTTATCGCACGAAGTATCTATATCATCACAATGTCATAACGATAATACTAACCATTCACTTCACACTCACTACAAGTTTAAGAAAGTGATTGGCAGGAAACGCCACAACTCAGTACTTCGTCGACAAATAAACAGCAAGCAAACCGGACGAGTGAATCTCAGACTTGTTAATAGATTAGAGAGAACTATTTACATTGCCCACAAATATAACTATAATTGAATTTTTCATACTCAGGAAGAGAGTAAAATATACAGGATAAACAGCTGAGGAACATTCACGCAGACGAGGAACCGCTCGATGCCTTGTTAGCTCTAGCGCAAAAGCGTGAGTGCCCCAAATGATCTCGGAGCTCCTCTTTAATTTTAATTAAAATACTCTGGTCTCCGAAATTGCAATATAATTTGCAGGTGGGAGGACTCCGACAAGCCATGGCAGAATTCTGTGCTTTCCCGACGACACACGTCGCACTAATGATTCAAAACGAAGCTAAAGTCGAGCTACCTCTTAACGAAACGTTTCCTGTGGCTACTCGTAATTTGAATTCCTCATGGACCAGTTAATTTATTGCAGTAAGTGAAGATAATTTTTTTAATAAAAAATATTATTTGATGAATAATAAAGATTTCCAACAATACTTAGACATTTTCTATTATTTTTATCAATGTTACAATATTACATATTTTATAAACATATTAAAATATATTAAATTATTTCAGACATGGAAATCGTAAAAACGCATGGTTACAAAATCGGCCCGCCGGGTCATAAATCAAATCCTAGACATTTGCCGGTTTGAGCACTCAAAAACATAAAATTGTCTTCATTTCATAAATAGCACTATTTGAAACTCTTTCTGGAAGTTTATTAACTAGGTGAATTTTTATAAAAAAAGAAAATGTTGGTTAACATTTTATATAAAAAAATGATTTTAATTAATTTATTAAACTATTTATGAATTGAAATGCATCTACAAGTCAACTATTTAACACTAACTTAACAAGTATTACAGAAAAGTTCATATCAGAAGCAAAAAATAAAATAAATGCCATAAATTATTATTTTCTTAATTTAAACACGAAAATACTCGTTGTTCAATCGTCATATGACCGTCGTCGAGTGAGGACGTGCCGGAGCACAGGTAGGGAAACCGAGCTCACAGCAGGTGTCTGGTGAGCGGCGAGTGCTTAATTTACTGTGAATTATAGCAGTTTATTTCCAGGCAAGTAAACTTTCTTTTACTCTCTTTTCCAATTTTTACTATCTCTGATATCACAATATCTTACTTCTATAACTCAGAAATTGTGTTGATTCTCTAAAGTTTGTTTAATTTATCTCTTGTCTATTAACGTTATCTCTTCTCATTTTTTGTTCAAGTTTCTGATAATATATATTTCTTTCTCTTATTTAGTTTATTATTTTTTTCTACTCTGCTCTTGTTTTCCTCTCTGTCTATCTTGCTGCCTAGAACCTAGTGTTTTTTGCTCTTTCAACTCGTACAAACTATCATTTGTTTTAAGTGTGCCTTTATTTATTTTCATTTTTCTAATATTCTTGTTGTCTCTGTTTTTCTCGTTATGGGTCAAGCTGCAAAGAACCTCATCGAGAACACGAATTTCGTGGCTCAAGTGAGCAAATCTGTTGCTGCCCGCATAACGGAGAGCGTCCAAGAAATAAACCAGGGTCTCATCGAGACGCTTTGGAACGAGCTCTCGAAACTTCGGGAGACCATCGAGCAGCAGAACCGCGTCATTGACGAGCAACGCCAGGAGATCACGGCGCTAAAGATGGCCCACATGGACAAAATGGTCGAGCTGGAACAATATCAGTGGAGAAATTTTGCACCGCTTTTTTGGAATTAGTGATTCGAACAATGAAAATACTGACACTAAAGTTATAGAGTTGGCGAAGGATATTGGTGTCAGTCTTACTCTTGATGACGTTGATAGAAGCCATAGAATAGGTCCTAAGACTGATGGCAAGTGTCGCCCTAATATAGTAAAATTAGTATCGTATAGGAAAAGGGCTGAAATATTTAAAAATAAAAGAAAACTTGTTGGTAGTGGAAAAGTTATAAGAGAAGACTTAATCTCGCGTAGATTAGAAATATTGAGGAAATGTATTGCAACATTCCAGCTTAAAAATGTATGGTATTTTGATGAGGTAATATATGTAAATACCACACAAGGGAAAAGACGCATCACCAGAATGTGTGAAGTTGACTCGCTACCTGTAAATGGCGCGTAACTTGTTACTTTAAGCGAATTTGTTTTTCGGAAGTGTCCCTTATACTTAGATTATTTCTTATTATTTAATTTTTACTAATAATATATTAATTTTAATTCCTTTCTGCCTGTAAAGTACACACTTTCAAATACTATGTCAGAAATTTGGCAACCTGTAGATGACGAAGTCTTGCCGGAAACCGCGCCCCTAGACATACCTGCCTGTGGCATTGGCCCCAGTCCGGAGTTCAGCTTGCTACCTTACCCCTCGAAGCCCTGCTACACTCTTAGGTCTCAACCCGTCCATTTTGCACTTTCCTTGCGACTTGTCCGTCTTTCACATTAATGCAATCTGTAAAGAAACATCATTCAGAAATTTTTCATGATCTCTCAGAAGCTAGCTTACACGTGTTATTAATTCGTGAAATTTGGTTGAATTCTGCGTCGTCTGATCTTGTGTCGATCCCTAAATATGATCACATACGAAATGGTAGAAATGTAATAAAAATTAATTTAAAAGAGAAATCCGGTGGGGGTGTTGCTATGTTTGTGCGTGATGATATAACTTGTAAAATAATCAAAACATATACTACTAACTCACCCAGCTTGGAATACATGTTTGTTGATATGGTGATTGGGGGAATACATTTACTTGTCGGGGTTGTATATTGGCCTCCAAATACGGGACTGTTGTCAGAATTAGAGGAATCAATTTCAGAATTGACAGATAAGTATCGATATATTATTAAAATGGGGGATTCTAATTATGACTTGAAAAATCCCATCACAAAATCTGCTACTAACTTTATTCATACTTTCAATTCGTATAATTTGCAAATATTAAAACTGAATCCTACTCACAGCTCATCTAAAGCGGAATCGTGGATTGATCACTTGGTTGTTTCAGATATTCCCAAAGTATTACTATATGGTCAAGTTCCTGTTCCGGGTATTTCAAACCATGATTTACTCTTTGTTGTGTACTCGGCTAAGTGTACTAAATACAAAAACAAAACAATCCATTACCGTGATTACAAAAATTTAGATATTACAGCATTTCAAGTCGACAGTGAACGTGTTCCTTGGCACCAAGTTTATCAACAATACTCATTAGACTCGAAAGGAAATATGTTTAGTGGAATCATAACGAACCTTTTTAACAAACACACTCCATGGAAAACTTCTCATGTCACGCGGTCTGCTGCTCCATGGCTTATAAATGAGATAAAAGTCCATATGAAAGTTAGAAACTCCGCATGTAGCCTTTTTAAAATTACTTAAACCGATGAAAATGAAAAGGAGAACGAAAAACTTAGAAATTTCGTAAAACAACAAGTCAGAAACGCTAAGATTCGTTATTATCATAATCTTTTCCAAACAAATTCCAGTACGAAGGGAGTATGGAAAACTTTGAAAAACTCAGGAATTTGCAAACGTAAGTCAAATAACAGTTCATTAGAAATTCCCTTAGATGACCTAAATGATTATTTTGCTTCCGCTACACATAAAATAGACCCTATTTTTAAAGAACAGTCACTTCACTTTCTGGAGTCACATGCACCTCGCTGTGACGACAGTTTCTATTTCAATAATGTTGTGACTGCCAAGAAGTCGAAATTCATAGTTAAGGCACTCAAATCAAATTCAAAAGGCTCTGATGATATAACGGCAAAGCAATTAAAATTTGTTTTAAAAGATGCTCTTCCAGCGCTTACTCACATAATAAACTTTTCTTTAACAACCGGATATTTTCCCCAATTGTGGAAACTAGCTTACATACGTCCCCTCCCGAAACGTTTAAATTCGTTAAATCCTTGTGATTATCGACCTATCAGTATATTACCAACATTATTCAAAGTCATCGAAAAAGTTGTACGTCAACAAATAAACAAGTATCTCGCCATAAATCATGTTCTCAATAATTTTCAATCTGGTTTTAGGGAAGGTAGAAGTACGCAAATGGCTTTGCTAAGAGTCACCGAAGACATTCATCAATCTCTGGATGAAGGTAATATAACAACGCTAACGCTTTTAGATTTTAGCAAGGCCTTCGATTTAGTAGACCATGACGTGCGTCTGACAAAATGTAAATGTCTCGGTTTTTCTGTTTCTACCTTATCGTGGATTTCAAGTTATTTTAGTAACAGGTCGTAGTTGTAGAAAATACTTTCTCGTCTCCTAAACCAGTTTCACGTGGAGTGCCACAGGGCTCCGTACTTGGTACACTTTTCTTCCTTATCTATGTAAATTATATCCCGTCGGTACTATCAAGGTATAATCATCATATGTACGCAGATGATTTACAGATCTACGTCAGTGGGAAACCTTCTGAAGTAGCTCATTTAATTAGTAAAACAAATCAGGATTTAGCCTCTTTACTTGAATGGTCAGTGAGAAATGGCCTTAAGCTAAATCAATTAAAATCACAATCAAATATAATTGGCTGCTGTCGGTTTCATAAAACACTTCAAAATCTCAATATTCCTCACATCGTCCTGGAGAACAATACTGTTCCTCTATGCGCTCAAGTTAAAAATCTCGGTCTACCATCCATAAATTTCTAAATTGGGAACCTTATGTTCGGGACACTTGCCGCAAAGTGTATGTACTCACTCACTTCAATGTACTCACTCAAATGTACTTACAAATGCCTTCCACCCAAAACCAAAGAACTACTTGTAAACTCCCTTTTGCTCCCCCTGCTTGATTACGGTGATATTGTGTACGGTAACGTAAAGAAATCAACCGCTGACGCTCTTCAAAGAGTTTAAAATGCGTGTGTTAGGTTTCAATATAATATCAGAAAGTATGATCACATATCGGGATACTACAAAGCAAATCTATATATTTAAAAAAATAAGGTATTCTGCCATGGCTTCGTTTAGAGTTTCTACAGAACCGATAGTAGTATTTTTTCCTTCAAATGAAAGAATGTGATCCCTAGAATTGTTATCAGATATTATTTGTTTTGATTCAGAAACATTTACGGAGTAAATTAATTAATTAAATCATTCTTTAATAGTACGCTTATCAATAGTCAATTGTTTTCTTCCAAAGGGTGACTGTTTCAAAATCGATATACATGAGTTGATAGATGTCCACGATGCTTCATGGTGGTGCTGCGTGATGTTTTGTTTTGATTGTTGAGATTTGTTTACAATTCAAGGTTTTGTTTCAGTGTAATAATTGCATTGTGGCGTAGACAGTTTTGTATTTGCATTTGTGGTGAATTTTGTAGAGAACATTCGGACAGTGGGTTTTGATAGGTTGTACTGAAGTAGTGAAGTTGTTCACAGGTTATGTCGAATTCCGAAACGTTGCCCACGCGCCCCAAAAGACGCAAACGTACATTCACTGAACGCAGGCAGTCAGCGTAAGTGTCGTGATAGTGAGATCATTTCGTTTTCTGCGTTGTCGTTGACTATGAAATGTCAGTTTTGTTCTGCTTTGTACTTCACATGTGAGAGAAAATCTGCAAACGAGTTTACTCTGCGTTGCTTAAATGGGAAAATAAGTTTATCTTCAAGCAATATACCTGAAGAAATCAAAGTTGTTTATAAGAGATGATAACACATCAAAAAACTTTAGAAATAATATTCGTCAGTATAATGGTGTTCTTTCTTTTGTGTCATTTGGCGCCGATATTGCATTGCCACCTGGTCATGGGCCATACGTGTTCAAAATTTTGGGAACTCCACATCAGAATATATTCGTTATACCCTGAATATCCAAACAATGCAACATATTGTGAACATTAGTCTGCGCACAGTATTTTACATTTATCTCAGATCGCACCGTCAAATTTTGACGGGTTTCCACTAGTAACATATTAAACTTGAAAGGTTGACGCACGTTTCATTGTTTGTGCCTTTTCTACAAAATATTAAATACGGATATACCTACTTACTTCTCTCATAAAATTTCTTATCTTAAAATAAGAAGATTCCAGAAATCTTTGGTATGCAATATTTCTAAAAGCAACACTAATTTTTGCAGTAAATCTTTCTTAGTAACAAGGAGCAGAGAGTAGAATAGCCCTCCAGTAAATGTTAGGAAATGTAAAACACTGCGATCATTCAAAAAACATTTAATTACTCTTTTTCTGAGATGATATTGTGTAATGATCCCGCTATGCGCCGGAAAAAGAAACATTATAAACATTTTAAGTAGTAATTAAAACAAGCAAACAAGTGAAGATGGAAGGGGTAAGACGGAAATTTGGAAATATTATTTGTATTTCGGTGAAGACGCAGGAACGAAAGTGTGGAAATTTAGAACAAAATTTAATAAACAATGTTGGACAGTGTGGGAGTGCAAAACTTGCAGGATATTATTGTTTTTTAGCAAAATTCCAAATTAGTAATGGTGTGTCGTGGGAGGAGAACGCAGTCACATGTTTACAACATGACGAGCGGCGAGAGACAGTATTTTGGAAAATAAAAGGAATCCGCGTATAAATTAAGAAGATACGAAAAATATAAACACATCGGAAATGGTGCAAATTTATGACAACATTGGGGAGTTATGTGTAATCAATAGAAAGGAAATAGAACTTCAAAAAGCAACAGTGCAAGGCAGGACCGTCGACTGTTTTGAAACAGGCGCTTCGAAAAGTCGATGAAGCAGACAGACGATGATTAGACCTCTTGAGGTTTGGATGGAGACGCGATGTAAACACGGTAGAAGTTTCTTTTAGACAAATGGAGATGCGTAATAGGCGTAACAATTTTTAATTGTACAGTTTTTTCGGAGGACAATAGTGCCAAGCTAATTATAAAAGTGGAACGAATGGAACTGGACATGTCGTCACGAAGAAAAATTGGTGCCAGCTGATGGTGCCATGATATCGGACAGCAGCACCTGACGCCGAAAGGGAAGTGACAAAACACTTTTCAAACTTCAACATTCTTAATGTTGAAGCAAGGTCAAGATTACTGTATTTTTAAGGCAAAATTATAAGATTTGTTGTTTTAAAGTAATATTCCAAATAATCAATGAATTGACTATTATCAGTTTGCAACAATTAATAGTTATTTGAAAGGATCCAACCAATGAGTAATTAATTGCAGTAAGTTTTGGAATGTGCATTGAGTAATCATTATAGAAAAATAACTTAAAGATATAATTAGTATAAGTTTTAGCAGTGTTGTTTAATTTTCAGGAGTATTATACGTATTTTATTTGCGTTATTCTCTAAGGTAGCCATTTGAAAATTTCAATTACGAAGAAATAAATTCAGTTGTTATTAATCAGCTTTGAAAATAGAATTAAATCTTGTGTTTAATTAATGATAACAGGTTCCCAACAAATTATGAGAATTAGTTTTCCTACAACAATAATAGTATTATTCGCGGTTCCTGTACAGACCGATTCTGCGCACCCACAGGCAAGAAATTTGTTGATGTGGTCACCTATTATTTATTAAGACGAGCTAGTAAAGAGCAGGGTAATGGCGTCCAATGTTTAAGGCGAAGTTAATGGATGGATATATTGTTTTGGTGTTTTAGGGAAGAGAATAATAGGACCAGGACAATTATATGATGTGAAACTGGACTAAATTTGTTCAAAATTGAAAGGTAAATGTAATATTTTATATCGCTTTTTAACACTTTTTTCTCCATTTCTTGTATTATCTTAAGTTAGTTTTTAAGTGAGTTCAAAATTGTAAGGTAAATCTAATTTCCATAAGGCTTTTTTAAAAAGTTTTTTATTTTGTTTAGTTAGTTCTTAATTTAATTAACAATAGTATAATTAGTTTAAATTAAATCTATTATAATGTTAGAAGGTTTTTTGTGTAGGAACTTCTAATTCATTATTGTTTGACTTTGTCATTACTCTGACTGAATGGGTCTTTTCCCATAGTACATGACGTTGTAAACTAAAATCGGCCCTAAGCCGCCGTCCTGGCTGGGTGGTTGTGTGCATTCTCATATTGTTTTTTATGATTCATTAATGTATTTGAGATTTTTTGTAACATTTGATACGTATTGCTAAATTAATATCTCTCAGAATTTATTTTCGGGTACACCTTTAGAGCTTTCCAGTGTCAGTAATGTTTGTTTGTTTTTAAAATTATCTTAAATATATTATTTTTGTTGCTCAATGTTGAAGAGCACGCACACTTTCTTTGTTTTCCCTGGTTTTCCCCGGCAGCTTAAGGCAAATGCTGGGACATTGTATTCTTGTCGCGTTTGTGAGTCCAGGGGCATGCAAGTTGTGTTCTATTTTTATTTACTAAATGTATCTCTGAATAATGTTTCAATTTCTATCTATAAATTTATGTATTACGCGGTTAGTCGGAAGAGCGGGTCTGATGGCCCGAGTCTCGTCACATAAATAGTCATTATTATTATTATTATTATTATTATTATTATTATTATTATTATTATTATTATTATTATTATTATTATTATTACTATTATTATTTTTAAAATGTGTTTTCGCTGTAAGTATTTACCATGCGGATATTTTAGCTTCATATTTTAAAAATAATAATATTTTCTACATCCAAACATGTGGGAAACATTTAAGTCTAATTGCAACCTGAGGCCTGAAACCCCCCTTATCCGGTTAGAGCCTTTGATTGAGTTTCTTTATGTCACCATTAGTGCTCATAGCATCATTTAATATAATATGCATCATTTCAGCAATTTGTATTTTTGAGATTTGTGTTTCACGGTGTGAAATTTTGACCTTATCAAATCCAATGGAGTGGTTAGGCTCTGTCCTATGTTTGGTAAAAGAGGTGTATAATGCCACTTCTTTATTTATATCATATTTATGCTGGTAAACCTGTTTACTGAGATATTGCTTGGTTTCCCCAATGTGTACTTGTGGACAGTGATTGCATGGAATAGAGTAGGACACATTAGACTTATCCCCTATTTTTGTTTTATCCTTCTGCTTGTCGTATAGCTGGTAGGTCTTATTTGAATTGTAAAAGACAATGTCCAAATCGTATTTTCTGAAGTAGGCTTTAATTTTATTGTTAATAGGTTCGTAAAATGGTAATAGAATTCGTAAATTACTGCTGCTGGTAATTGGTTTGAAATTAGGTGTCAGTCTATTTTGTCTAATTCCAAACCAATTACCAGCAGCAGTAATTTGCGAATTCCATTACCATTTTACGAACCTATTAACAATAAAATTAAAGCCTACTTCAGAAAATACAATTTGGACATTGTCTTTTACAATTCAAATAAGACCTACCAGCTATACGACAATCAGAAGGATAAAACAAAAATAGGGGATAAGTCTAATGTGCCCTACTCTATTCCATGGAATGACTGTCCACAAGTACACATTGGGGAAACCAAGCAATATCTCAGCAAACTGGTTTACCATCATAAATACGATATAAATAAAGATGCGGCATTATACACCTCTTTAACCAAACATAGAACAGAGGTTAACGAGTCCATTGGATTTGACAAGGTCAAAATTTCACACCGTTAAAAACAAACCTCAAAAAGAAAAATTTCTGAAATGATACATATTATATTAAATGATGATATGTACATGATGCTATGAACACCAAAAGTGACATACAAAAACTCAATCAAATTTATAAGACGTTACTAATAAACAAACATCTTTAATTACATTTCCCAATCCCACTGTTCACTGCATGTTGCTCTAAATTTACAATCTTTGCACGTCCATTCCTTAACATGTCTATATAATATATTTTATTTTTCCAACTTGTTTTACAGAGATAATGTACATTGTTGTTTCTTGGAATTACTAACCATCGATAACTAGTTTTGATGGTTAGAAATACTCAATTTACAATTTATTATCTGTCTACTTCTACATAGTATTTTTTTTTTTGTGTGGCGTGTTTTTTAACAATATTCTTATTTTTTAACATTTACAATATAAGCTTTTGTGAACATACGAAATAAAAAACCTAGTTTTAAATTATACAAAAAGTTATGATTTACAGAGATACAATAGGTATATTTACTTAGACAAAATATATATTTACATAAATGAATTTATATTTAAATTATACAGAAAAACTTTTTATTGCAATATTTCAGTTAACTTGTTTATATCATTATCATCATGTTTTAAAATTCAAATCTTTATGTTGGTTTGAAAATATTTAAGGATGTACTATTTTTCAGAGCTAATAGTAATTGGTAATTGGTAATTGGTAATAGTAATTGGCCCAATGAACACCAATGTTCTTGATATTAGAGATTTATGAATTTTGGGCTTTTTAATTTGATTAGTGGCTTTACTACGTGTACTGTAATTGTGAAATATTCTCTCAGTTAAATTATTTCCGCTTTTGTCATAAAATATTTGTAGTACTTTATATACAAAAAGATGTAATGGTAAAAAATTTAGTTGTTTATAAAGAGGAAGTGAAGAAGCAGTCTTATTTTATTTTATAGATAATACGGATAAATTTGTTTTGACTTATTCTTAGTTTCTTAATATACGTCTTGAATGTGCCTACCCATATTTGGATTTCATTCCATGCAGTTTTGAATTGATTAGTGCGTAATATAGAATTCTAAGTGTATGGATATCGCAAAAATTTCGTAGATAATAGAATTTTCTTATATTACCCCCTAAATATTTTTGTATACTTATTATATGATTTTTCCAAGTCATTTTATTATCTACTAGCTGGTGTACCCGGCGTTGCTCGGATTTATAGTAAATTATTAGTCAGGGAGAGGAATTCCATTTTTTCATACCCTGCGGTGGGGCCTACTATCTCTTCTGTTGCATCCCTTCTCTGCCCTGCTCCTCCCTGCCATGCTCTGCACGGCCACGCTTCGATAGCCCTGTCTTCTCTTCACCCCCATTGGGAAATTTCCGGTCTACCTCGCTCACTTTTTCACAAAAAATTATATTTTTCTTATTTGGGCTTCCAGCTCCTAAACCTTCTTCACTTCATAACTGAAAACAATAAACAATTCTAAACTACAGAATAAAATACTTGTAGACTCTCGTATATTTTGTGTTGTTTTTTATTGGAGTTTCACATATTACTTCCAATACTGTCAATAAATTGTCACATTGTAAAACTTACTCTTTTTTATATTTTGTCTTCTCTTGTATTCATAAACAAATATTTGAAATTGATCTGTTAAATCGTGACCTTGAAGGGACTGGCTGTTTTAAGCGAAGTTTAACATGCCAGAGTTCTCGAACGGAGACGCTAAAAGATAGATATGGAATATGAATGTATATGTAAAAACGTAATTGACGAACCATAATCATAAAAGTAAATGAAAGTATCAATATTGAACGTAATTGTCAGTATTTATAATTATTTTGAAGACGAAAAATATATATATAAGTTTAAACTACGTGTAGAATAAAACTTATTTTTTTAATGTAAATCAATTAATCATAACATTGAAGCATGAGAACAATACTGATCCATCAACATGTACGTTATGGGTACACACTAAATTGACAATCTTCTGAACAAAACCATATTAGCTTCATTATTTGATCTGAAGTGCTATATATTAAGGATCTTGAAATGTGAATAACAGAAACCAATTCATGCGTTGGGAGCAATTGCAATGTAAAATAATAGCACAGATTATTCTCAATATGTGATCATTGCTTAATTACATACTACCGCACTAATCTTCTGCACATAATGAAGAAAAAATCAACTGGATGAAACCAAAACATACAAACATTTTACATTTTATCAATTTGAACCTGAGAACTGTGTAAATAGTCAAATTGTGAGTGCTATTGAAAAGCAACCCTACTACGTAGAGAATTATTTACATTTGCATCCCTCCTTGCAGTATTATTTTCAATAGTGCGAGTGAGTACTTCAGCAAGTCGCACTTCTCTTAATAGCCGTTTCAAAACATTTATAGACTGCCCATCTATTCGCACTTGTTTAATCTGTTTTGACAACTTGACACTCGCATTGTTTCAAGAAATTCAATGTTTACAAATTTCTGTAAAAGAAGAGGTTATTTAGAATGTATACGATATCTATATATAATACATTGTAGATTACTGTATATTCTGTACTATATATTATTGTACATTGCACTGTCTCAACCTACCTCATTTCTGTACAAATTCAAACTCCAATGTTTTATAGCCACTTTGTATATACCACGGATTAAGGATAGTGCATGTACCTTGTCATCTTTACCACTTTAGTTACCGATTTCTTCCAAATATTCCACCAATGTTCAGAACTAACAAATCACCACCGTTCATACAGGGACATTACATAACCTTATTCCAAGTCCAATGAATCTCGTAATAATTGTGGACATTGATGAAATCAGTAGTAGATCTTAGACGTCATCCTCTGGTGGCGCACAGCTAAACTATTGACATTGATGCGCTCTTGAATCTGTGATGTAAAGCTATGCCAAAATTGTCGAGAAAAGTAATTATTTTGTAAATATACTACGGTTTATGGTAGTAAATCATAGCCTATAGTCCTCCAGACCTTTCAAGGAAGTTAGCACAAAAGTTTCATCGGCATTGGTTCAGTAGATTCAGAGATTACCGCGTTGGAAGACAACGCACTTCTGTCTTTATATATTAGTATAGATTATTCCTAAGTATTTGAAATAGTTGACTTTTTCAATTGTTTCACATTTGCATGTCAACTTTTGAATACAATTAAGATCATGGAACTTAATATTATATTTAAATTTAAAATCAGCAAAACCCATATTCATGTATTTAGTTTTTGTTACATTAACACTCATTTTGTTACTACTACACCATTTTCTTAGTATCATAAGACTGTCTTCAATATCATTCCAAAGTTATTGTTCGTCATTGCGAGAAAAAATAAAAGCAATGTTGTCAGCGAAAGCTGTTATTTTTCCTCGGAACTGAAGTTTTAAGAGGTCATTAATGAATATGAGAAAAAGGATCGCTGATAACACATCCTTGCGGCAGGCCATTTTCGACTATGCCTGAATTACTGTAACACTTTTGACTATTTGTTCCCGTTCAGAGAGGAACTGATTGAACCATTCTAAAGCTACACCTCTTATTCCTATATTCTCCATTTTTGAGAGAAGAATTGTGTGATCTACCATGTCAAATGCTTTTCTAATATCTATACGTTTGTACACTTTCTATCACGTTTGTACACTTTCTTCCATTATTAATGTGATTATATATATTTTCTAGAAAAGTATTAAGTGCATCTTCTGTGGATTTAGCTTTTGTAAATCCAAACTGATGTTTGCTGAAAAATTAATTTTGTTTAGGTAATGTAAAAGTCTCTTTTTCATACATTGTTCTATGATTTTTGACAACACTGATAATAGGCTTATTGGTCTAAGGTTATCTAGATTTATTTTACTAGATTTCTTGAGAATTGGAATTACTATGCTCTTTTTAAATTGATTAGGAAAAATTCCGCTATGGAAACTTAGATTTATTATATGTGTTAATAATGGAGCAAGAATCGATGTGCATTCTTTTAGTTCGTAGTTATTTTATCATAACCGCTTGATGCTTTGTTTTTTAAACTGTTGATAATTTGAATTACTTCCTGTTCGTTGACCGCTTCGAGAAACAAGGATTGATAAAATGTTATATCTCGGTTCCGGGGCAGAGTTACATTACACATGTTGTTAGTAATCAACTGCTTGTGGATACCGAGAAAGTATTCGTTTATCTTACGGCAGATTTCCTGCGTATCGTCAATGGCGCTACCATCTTCTAAGAAGAGATGATCGATTTCACTAGTCTTGTTATCTCCTACCAGTTCGTTAATTATTTTCCATTGATGTTTCGTGTCGCCATTATGTTTCATTATCAAGTTCCTATAATAATTATGGTTTGTATAATCAATTTGGTTTTTAAGCTTCTCCGCGAAATTACAGTAGTATTTTTGAAATTCGTCGTACTGTCTTTTAACTTTAACTTTATATAAATTTTGATTTTAATTTAATTTTATTTAATATGCAATCAGTTATCCACGGACTTTTTATTTTAGCTTTCGTAATTTTATTCGGTATTTTGTTTAGAGTACTTTTTTGCATGGCATTATTAATTATTGAGGTCAGTTCATCCACACTCATATTTACATTTTGACATTGTAAAATATTGTTCCAATTCGTTTCAACAAGATATTTTTTAACTAAGTTATAATTTATAAATGTTTCATTTGATTTTTTAGCAACATTTATACTCTCATTATGAAAATCATATTTTACTCCTATTAGAAAATGATCTAAAATTCCTAAGTCATTTATGCAAACTGAAAAACTATTGATTGGCTTAAATCTGACAAAGACGTGATCAATACATGATGCAGACAATTCTGTGTATCTGGTCGTTTGATTTAAGATTGATGTTCGTCCATAGTTATTCATTAAAGCTAAGTAATGCTAAGCATTTGTTTAGTTTTTCTTTAAGTCAATATTTACATCACCTATGAAAATAATATTGTTTTTTAGTTGTTTTAAACGGTTTTCCCATTCGTCTAAAAACATTTGCTGAGAATATGATTGTAATCTATATATAGCAACCAGTGTCACATTTTGATTTCCCATTTTTAGTTCTAAAGTTACACAATCAGCTGTATTCATATCACATAATATTGAGTTTACTTTCATTGAGTTGTCAACATGACTCCACTAGTTGGATATTTGTCATTACATTTACTATAGACTTTATACCCTGGTAGTTTATACAAGTTGATCTCGTTCGAATTTATCCATATTTCACTATGTGTGATAATTTTTGGTTTAATCTTCATATTGTTTAAAATAGCCTCTATTAAACTGAATTTGTTTCTTATGCTCCTTACGTTACAATGAATATATGTCTAATCTTGTACTGTATGCTAAAATTAACACATGAGTTGTTTTAACCATCACGTTGGACGCTACCTTCATCATATTAAGAAAAACAATTCATCTTGTAATTTGTTACACACTAGTATAAGCACAAAATTGTAAACAGGGATTTTAATATTTTTATTCCCTTGTTTTTATTACGTAAAAATGTAATGTTTATGCTATTGTCAACCTTTGTTCAATATTTTAAGAGCATTATAGAATGCTCTTGAAAAGGCACATGCTAATTGTGCGAAACGTTGATCCAATAATAAATGTATAAACTACAAAAGTTTTAATTCCCGATATCACCTTGAGATTGTTCCTGTATCGTCCAAACCCACTTGAATTAAGCCATCTATCTGCATCATTAGACTAGGATCAGCAGGAAGAAATACCAATTCCAATAATAATAATAATAATAATAATAATAATAATAATAATAATAATAATAATAATAATAATAATATAATAATAATAATAATAATAATAATAATAATAATAATAATAATAATAATAATAATAATAATAATAATAATAATAATAATAATAATAACAACACATCCCAAAGAAGAGCAGACCCATAAAGATATAGTAGATGGGCTGTGGATAGTTTCTAAATTTCTATAAGTACTGGATGTACTGGAGCATAAATAACAAAAGGGTGATATTCTGAGATATTTTATTTCTGGGGAAGAGTTGACTGATGGTTAGCTGGCCCATGTCTGACCTTGGCATCAATTGCGACGCTACAACGGCAATTTTTTGCCGGAACCATTAGTGTCCGCTTACGACAGCTTTCACAGTAATACGAGTATTATCCATAAACTGACCGGCACGTAAAAGGCCACCGGCGCGCCGCGGTGTGGTGTGGGGTGGGGGGAGGGGGGCGTAGGGCGAGGAAGTGCGGCGGACCGCGCATTTCCATTGAATGCGCCTCCAGGGCTTATTTGGAGAGAGGCTGCGTCGCTGACGTCACGGCCGCGCCGCTCAGTATCAGATACCCGCGCTCTCCACTTGGCGACGCTCGCGAAATCCCATGCGGTGCTGCTTTGTTTCGCTCGAAATAACGAGAGCGGTTGCTAGGTCGATGAGAAGTCTCTTCGTTGACTCAAGAACAGGCTTGAAGATTTGGAGCAGCTGAGAGAGCGGTAGGATAACGATTCACATTTACTAGAGAAGCTGTCGGAGCCCCGTTGTACCGGGGTTTCTTTAATAAGAAATGGGAATGTACAGTATATATGATTCTTTATGTGAGTACAGATCAGAGTTGGTGGTTAAGACGACCTTTCTTCTTCTTCTTCCTTATATGTATTATTATTATTATTATTATTATTATTATTATTATTATTATTATTATTGTTATTATTATTATTATTGGCTTATGACCAAAAATTGTATGCTTTCAACAGAATTAAGACAATGTATTTCTCTGTATTCTATAGCAAAGGGGGTATATTTGGTGATTTTTCAAGATTCCTCTCCTTTTTCCCCTTGGTGTCACAGCTAATTTGAATGCCAACATGACGATTCCATCAGGTCGCTGTCCCACGGAGCATGTAACGCATCAACGTCAAGTGGGTTGCGTCAAGCGGTTGGAGACGATTCAAAGTACTCAACATACCAACTTTACATAATTTTCTGCAATTGTCGGTGACAAAAAGACCGAATTACATAATTTTGAAAAAATTAATGAACACACGAATGCTATTATTAAGAAATTAGTCATAAATAGTTAAAATCTCGATCTGATTGGTCAAGGTGTCTAACAGTGAGAATCAACTCAGGGAACCGACTCAGTGCTTTTGGTCCAAGGGGCCACGTATTCGAATCTCGCCCTGGGCATGAATGTTCCTTCTTTTCTCGTGTTCTCTGACCTCAGATTCAAGGAACCGCAAACATCCTAGAGTCTAGGGTATAGCTTATGATATACCCTAGATCCCTTACAATGAATAAATCCCTTAATAAATTCCCTAATCCCATAAATCCCTTACAACGAATTGGAAATGACTGTTGCTTGTGATAAACAGTTCTACAGATAGTCGATTATCGAGTTACAATAACAAGAATAATTTGTACAATTGAATACAGTATGAAATTAAAAAATGCACAAATAATAATCTCAAAGCAGGAAGAAAATTATATTAAATAGAGACGGTACTGAGCAATGTATGTTACATCAAATTTATTTTACAAATCCCTGAACTATATTAAGTAGTTTTGTTTACATAGAACTGTGCATGAGTCATAATTTCAAGTAGTACCATTAGACGTTTTCAATACGTTCTTTTGAATGCAACACGTAAGATGTATGTGCTCATTACTACATTATTTTGAGTACTCATCTAGTTTCAGATATTTTGATCCATCTATATCTATCTTTAAGAATATCGCAATTAATTCTTTTAAATCAATAAACTAGTTCAAAACGAGAATAAACTCCAGTCTAATACTGTTTAAATAATAACAAAATTGCATTTAAAAATGCGTTAGTGAAGTAAATGACCAATTTTCAAATGTCCATTTTCGTGTCGTCATGCTCTATACTAATATACACGTGAGACAGTTCATTTCATTCAAATTAAGTAACTGGATATGTTTTTAAAAGAAAATAAACTTAAATGAATTGAAGACATGGACGATTCAAAGACAGCAGAAATAATTAACAAAATAAAACAATTCAAATAGTTTAGATTCACAATGAATCGTACAGGTTTTATGAATTCAAGTTTCACATGTATTTTTAAAATAAAATATTTTATATGATTTTCTTTTCATACGATACTGGCAGAAATTATACTTCCTAAAGCATCCCGTTGCATTAAACATCATCGGACCATATTCTAAGTTTTGCTACATGGCCTGTCTGAAGATTGCAAAAAGAAGTACGACGTTGCAGTTGTCTTCCAACAAGAAAGACATTTGGAAATTAAACCCTAAAGCGAACAGAAGATCCAGTCATTTATCGCTACCTCGCACAACGACAAGTAACCACGTCTGTACAGCCAACAGTCAACCTCTGAAGTCTCAATTGATTTTCGCAATTGTTTTCGTCGCACACGCTGCAGAGCCTCTCTTTGCAGCTGAATGAAGAGATTAATTGCACACATCGCTCCATAATGAACCCCATTTATCTTGTGCCGTCGGCGAGCGGGCTATCGTCGGCCTGATCCACCTTGGTGTCAAGCGCCCAATCGGGTTCCCCAACCCGCGATTCAGGTTTGCGAGGGGTCACCGACAACACCCGTCTCCGTTACCAGGGTTCGCGGATATTCCTAGCAGCTCAAGGAACCGGTCCCGTTCTGGTCTGGTCGCGGGTGACGGATACTGCGGAAGCCTCTAACGAACTCCTGTGTGCGTCTGTCAGGGAGTACTAAGTCGATTTCACGGAGATTTCGGAGGCCGCTCGCATCCACGGCGGCCGCTGGCAAGTTTGTCTCTCTCCCCGCACGCGGCGCTAGAATCGAACAGTGCGTTAAGATTTCTGAGAAACCGTTCGGGATCCAGCCAGTCCTCTCCATCATGGCGGGGGGCGACAGGAGACGCTGAGCCACGAGAGGAATGGTGGCTTCCGTTTTCTGTAAATATAAATGATTCATGTTTCCGGGCGCGTCAGCTGCTAAAGTAATTAGTCCCGTAAGTATAGTGTATTCTTTTAATTGCGGGAGGTGGCAATGTTCCTCCCCCGCTGGATTGCGAGATCCAGCGCCGACCCACCCGTCGGCTTGCGAGGTTTTCCTAAACAAAGTATCTTCTACTAGCGGGACACCACCCAGCCGGGACAAGTTCCAAGCTCTCGACTGGTCGACTTTCTATAAATATATGAATATCTCCTGATTTGGCCTTGACCCCTGTCCTGTGCTTGGAAACGAGTTCCCACTAATAGTTTCAATTAATAACGTGTCCTTCCGTCTCACCTTTCATGACTGTTATAACAGGAGCAAGCCTAAGTGGTTATAATGTGGAAAATTGGTTCAGGAGATCCGAACAAATGAACGCGTGGTCCTGAACAGGCGGACCGAATCGGTGAAATGCAGAGAAGTGAGAAGGCAGAACTGTTCAAATTACGACTAAAGAGGGCACACTAATAACTTTCTTTAAATCTGAGAGTTCCATGAACTATGTTATAGACAAATTAAAAGTAAGACATCATTTGGAAATAAATACATATAAGTCTATTGTGCACAAGGCTTAAGACAAGTAAATACTTGTAGATATTGAAAAAGATACAGACATTTCAAGGTCACTCAGAAAGATCGAATATTTTTATCCACAGCCACTTTAGTTCCGTTAGTGTAGTGCATGTTATATCCGGGAGGTGGCACTGTTCGTGCCATATGAACGTAAGATTCGGCACTGACATACACGTCGGCTAGCGCTCCACCTCCAAGCTTCTCCCTAAACGAGGCACAGCCCCAGCCGGAATGCAGTTTAAGCACCCCCTGATCTTCAGATATCTATGGTAGTATAGTGTATGTGCGTGTAAGGAAGAGGAAGGGGACAAGGATGAAGGGAAGAATTCTCCTCCAGACAGCGACTGAATGCGATCTAGCTAGCGTCAAAAGTCCGCCAGAGACGCGATTCGAACCTTAGATCCTCTCGGATAGTGTCGCTTCAACACTGTTGCACTGAACCGTCTCAGTCGGTGAACCCATTCACAGAAACGGCACTTTGATCTACAACATTATGCAACAAAAACATTTTACATTTTCCCGCCACGTCTAAAATGCAGGAAAATCTAAAATTATCCCTACAATTCTAAGCAGCAAACCCGACTTGACATTCATTTAAATTTATTTTGGACCCATCCCTGAAAATATTATCAATTTTATTATTGTCAAGAATTGTGTTTTCAGTCACTATTCGACGAGCATAATTCAATATTTCTTCCACTTTTCAAATTAATTCAAATAAATTAAATTAAATTAATTAAATTCAATTTCATTTTTACGAAGATTTATTACCTGTGAACATTGTTTATATTAGTATTGTAATGTAAATATGTTAAACATTTTGTTAGTTTTACGTTTTCTGTAATTAAGTTTTTGTGTTTTTGAGTAACTGTATTCTTAGTGGTTTGACGTATTGTTCATTATTTCCATAGTTGTATCCTGGCGAACAACTGAGGTCAAAGCCAATAAATAAATTACTAACATTTTACATTCGCCACGTAATGTAATATTCGAAAATCACTGATAGGATAGTACCCTCTGCCTTGCTAAAGAGGGAACTATCGACTCCCAACCCTGTGTCCACCGGCGTCGAGCGCGCTGCTTTTTTCGCACTGCTATCTGGGGGCCGAGCAATTCATCATGATTACGTTCACGCGAGAGATAGTCGCACAGCGCATTGCCAAAGGTCCTCTGCGAGCGATGAATTTCCTCTTTCATTATCCTACATCAGGGCTTATCGGATCTAACAGCCAATGACAGGAAGGACTTAAATGTGACCAGTCAAATCCAAGAAAGGAAAGGATGTGATATCGTTCTTTCAATTCTTGCCATGAGATACATTTGAAATTATGATTTCATATAAAAAGAGATGTAAATCAAAAGTAATTAATTAGAGTTGCACTGACTTGTTTGGCATTGTTTTATGTGTCAACGAACAATGAAGCATTTTTAAAATAAATATTAATAATAAAATAAATAATATAAAATAAATGTTAAATATTTCTTTAAATTATGGTATTATAACAAAATAGAAGGTGAAAGATTATCATTAAAAAACACATTAATATTTTCTTGTGAAAAGATGAAAGCTGCAAATCGTACTGTGAAATCTACATTCGAATTTAAGAAAGATTATTTTGAGTTAATAAAGTTTTGGAATTCAAGAAATGTTTTTTGTACTTCTTGAAATGAAAGTCACTAGGGGCATATTCGATTTCATTTCTTTCCTTGCCACATTTCTGTCACCCTTGCCAAATATTTTAATCATCCTTCTTGGATAGTCCAATGAAAATTGTCACAACTATAATAAAAAGACAATTTGGCTTTTCCGGACAATAAATTGAAAGTATGCTTCTTTCAAAAATAAAAATGAACGATATTTGCTGTAATGTAAATTCAATACAGATCGACACATTCACTCAAATGATAATTGAGAGAGCAAATATCCTTCAAAGTATTGTATCACGCCAAATAATCTTTCCCAGAAAGAGAAAACATTACAAGCAACAAACTAAAATATGTCGATTCATTGGTAAGATATCACCACTCAAAGTTTTGAAATACACTCTAACACATGCGAAGGAACTTACTTTCCTTGACATTTCAAGGACCTTAAAATTTCAAGATTATCTTATCTCCATATCGCTGTATTTCACAACATTTTCTCAATCATCAACAAATCACTGATGAAAGAGAAAGAAGAATATCTATTGGCAAAAAAAGAGTGGTGTCAACTACAATGAGAATCATTTGGTCTGAAGGCACAATTGAAGAAAAATGTAAGTTGCTAACCTTCAAAAAAATCCTCGAATTTCCGGAACTAATGTTAATTCGTAAACTTCATTTCAATGACGTAGGATTTGGAAAATAATTATTTCTTAGAAATAAGTAACCAGGGTTGCTTGTGTTTCATTTCCCCTTTCTTTTGCAAACCACAAACTGAATTCTTAATTCATTACGGACTAATGTATTATTATTTGGTATTTTGAGTCGATTGTCCGACTTCGCCTGCTAACAAACGGTGTTTCCCATATCAGGGTCTAGATTAATTCTCACGCTTGAGAGGTCAGAGAGACATGTAGCAAGCGTCGCGTATTCCACCTTAATTAGCAAACTCCGCTTCGTCACACAGCTGCAGAGTCGATTTTATAGGAAAGCTCTATCTCTGGACCATTTTCCAGCCGAGAGCCGGTTACCCTTTATATCCCGATGGGACGCGTATTCGACCTAACACTAGACACCAACACACTTGCGGGTTTCTCTGTTGTGGGGTCAGAAGCGAGACTCTCCGCGACAACACATACATGAGAGATAAAGGACAAACAGCGATGCCCAAGACGGAACTCAAACCCATGAACCTTCGGACCGAAGTGCTGAGTCGGTAGACGCTCTTTGCCATCTCGGCCATCCAGGCCGGCTTATAGGAAAGCTACAACTCTATTTTTACCTAATACATTAACATCAGCATTACTATTACACAAAAGTCCACTTCTGTGACTCAATGCACCCGGTTCGGAGCGGGAGTCCTGCCGCCGAGTGCGTCCCGGAACAAGTCCTAGCGCGTGGAGCCCGCGCGGCGCCGCACGGGCCGAGCGCACTTTGTTTTCGCTTTCCTCAAAGCGGCACCGCCGCGGCGCCGGGGCGTCGGGGCGTCGCGGGGCGCCGGAGGGGGCGGTGCCGGCGCCGCGGCGGCGGCGGCGTCCTGGGAACGCACGCGGCGTTTCCACGGCCGCGTCGCAAAAACGCGCATGGGCCGCCTTAACTGTACCCCCGCCGCGCCGCCGCTTGAGAATGTGCCCGTGCCGAGTTCCCTTCTCGGCGACCGCCCCTCCGCTCTCTTCCCCACCCCAACCATCTCTTCCGCACTCGATCTCACACTGAATGAAGGGATTAACTGGATCAGGGTGAGGTGCGTTCTCCGTCATCCTGGACCGTCGAACCCGACTCGGGTATGTTGGGTCGGTAGGAAATGACATTCATAGAAGCACGGTTTTCTGGTTAGCAAGCGGTGTCAGTTACTACTTCAGAAGCTTTGTCGCATCTTTTGGTACTATTTCTTCTTTTGACAAATGATAATTTGTTGATAAATTATTTGTAATTTAGTTTTATCTAGAGTTATGAATTACTGAGAAGCAAGGTTGTGTATTCATGATTGAAAAGTGGATAGAAACATTGTGAAATATTTACGTTCATTCTTTTACAACTGTACTGCTGACATATTGAATAAATGTGATCATTAGACTAAACCTGAAGTAATATATGCATCTATTAATGCCTTCATCTTTCTTTGAAGGAGATGCCACTTACAAAATTACATTTACACTAGCGTTTTTGCCATTGTCAAATAAGATAAGCCCATAAAATAAAAACGACGTATTTTAAGAACATTCGTTCTATATCGTTTATTATAATTCTGTTATATTCTAAAATCCTTAGCTGACTTAATCAAACGTGAAATTTGCAATGTGCACGAATGCTAAATTAGCGTTGTTTTTTTCATTTATAAGAAAACAATAAAATTGACTAAAATTGAAAAAAATAAAAAGGAATATTTGATCGATCAATTAAGAAATGTTGACTGTTGATGTAGATGATTTCTGGATAATGGATTGATTAACATCCCTTTAATGTTGCAATCCAAGTTAAAAACATTGATGTTCACTCGGATTCGAACACAAAACCCTAAGGCAGAACAGTTACTGCCGTCTTCGCACGGATCATGTAAGTCCTCAAGAATGTTTTACAATGTGTTATAACGTATTGTATGTAAAATACATTGACAATAATATGTCTTCATTATGTAATAGAGTGAATATTGACGAGTCATATTGATTAATATTTACTTTATACCAATCTCCGGTCTCAAGGCAAGAACCCCTAATTTAAACACATGACAGGTATAATGTACAGTATTTCCATGAAAGGCAGACAGTTTTCCCATAAACTAATTTATGCTGATTGTTATTCTTTAATACTGAAGACTACAAAAACGCCACAGTTAAATGGTTTCTAAGCTATTATTCATCTTCAGAATCACACAGCGGAAACTAGTGAGTATTGATTGTACCCAATGTGTAATATGCAAATAGAGTTAATTAACCGCGAACTAAAGCAAGCAGTAAGAAATCCGTGACCTTGCAAGACATGTGTAAAATTGCATAACCTTGACATGAGACGAGAAGCAACAGTTTTCTTGCAACACTCTTTCAAGATGCACGAGAACGAATCGCCAACTGCTGTTCCTGAGAATGATCTCTTGCGCGAAGACCGCAAATATTCAGTTTGAGAGAATATGACACTCCTACCTTTCTCATGCATGAGTTGGTCGAAACTTGTCTTTCCAGTGGCACGCACTAGGCAATAGTTAATGTCACCAGCACTTGATACCATCGTTAAGCGAGATGCAAGTGAGAACTTGCATTCATACGAAGACGGACGTTTGGTGAAAAGCTAACAAATTCGCTCTCTTTTTTCTTAAACGCCACTGAAATTGTTACGTGTTGAAATAGAAACAACAAACTGAGAAATACATTTCAACTTTTCATTTTCACATTTTCGTGTATGCAACCACTGCTAAAAGTACCTGCCTCCAAGACATGGGATTGAAATAATAAATTATGGAGCAAAGAGTTAAAAGTACCTTTATCACTAATGCAAATGCGAATCAACAAACTAACGACGTATACACCAGACACGATTAATGTGAATAAGCTTTGTTTTTTGTCAGCCAATTAGTCAGCCAATTCTAAAATATATTTTATTTTGATATCTCAACTTTGCCGATTTCAATTATATCAAAATCATTCCAGTGATTTTTCGCAATTCAGATACTTGTCGACATATATACTCGATACATAGATACTCGTCGACATATATTTTAAATGAATGATCACACAGTGTAAATCTGTGATCCTACTGAGATCCAAGTCTCAGACAAACGATAAAGGGAATATCTTATATTTGTCTCTCTTAAGGTTTATATTGTTAGCCTTAATCTCAGAAGGGATTCAAGGAAAATATTATTGTTATAAAAGTGAATTAATAAGAACAATCCCGTTCTGTTCAATGTGAGACGACCGTTCAAACCGAGACAGGGTACTCTCGCTTTAGCAACCTTGACTACTCAGGTCGACCACATCACAAACCTTTCAAGAATCACAGAAATTTAAAAACAGAGAAGGTGAATCGTGTTATCACTGAAAGGAAGAAAGTAAACATTTACTTGTAAATTAAGAATTATTTAAGTACACCTCTTTGTTTTTAGACAGACTAGATTTTAAATAAATAATTTATTTAATTTAAAGTCATTCTATTCACTTTTTCAAGTTAAGATGTTGTAAATTGTTATTAAATCTTAATTACATAGCATTAGCATTATATATAATTACGTAATACATCGTTGCAGATGAACCTGAAGATGACACCATGTCTCGAAATGTACCGTTAACAGGTTTTAACAAAAAAATAATTTATGAACAGAATGACTTTAAATTAAAGAAATAATTTATCTAAAATCTAGTCTGTCTAAAAACAAAGTGGTGTTCTTAAATAATTCTAAATTTACAAATAAGAGACAGACAATTTTCAAAATAATTTAAACATTTCCTTCACGAGGATTCGGTGCCTCTTTCACACGTGTGCTCTCGGTTCGCGAGCGCGCATCATCTCCCATGACCGAAAATAGGGGCGGTGGGAGGGGACCCGGCTTCCTTCTTCCGAAGCAACACGTTCGCGCCCTCCGCCACCGGAAATGGAGGCGCCAGTTCGCCGATGCTCCCCTCGACACAGCGCCCCCGGCCCTGCCCTCCCGCCACCCGCGTCGCCTTCCCTCCCCGCCCTCCGGATGCAATCACTCACTCCCATAAACATCCCGCAAGCGCGCACACGAAGCGCCTAGCAAAACACTCTTTCCCATCAAAACAGGTTTCTGTATACCAGTTTACGGTATATCACCGTGATCTGTAACCGTATTGTATTATGAAGCAGAGTTATTGCTGTATTTTCGATATGTACGTTTTCGATATTCACTGTAACGCAATGAGAAAGGTCTACAATTATAGAGCAGAATTGTTGTGCAACTCTATTGCTTGCTGAAGTTGACATCGTCTTCACAGAATTCTTTTTTTACACTTCTCAAATTGTGACATTTAGCAAGAATATTCCCAAGAACATTTTCCCTCCTTTTAACTTAGAAAATATTTTTAAACAAGCTTTAATGCAATTTGATGATTGTAATTTTTTTCGCACTTTCTATTTGTGATCTGAATGTGCTTAAAACAAATAGATGACCTAACTAATTAATTTACTATTGTTCTTCTCATTAACCTGTATGAACTTTAAAAAGAGCATTCAGCCTCCGGTTTTAAAAAAGTACCTGAGTTCAAAAGACGAATCTCCATAACCTTCATATTTAAATATGTATGATGAGATTTCGACACTAACGAAAAAATCCATTAATTCAAGCTCATACATTTACCTGTGAGGTTTAAAGTGAGGTTTAAAATGTGGAAATTTGCTCAACACAACAGCATCCGGTAGGCCTTTGTAAATTTATTTTCATTGGCTGCTATCTTGATTTTGTGTGGTAGGGTCAACCTTTCGACAACTGTGAATTTCAAAGAATCCTACCTTGCTGGTCCTGGTCAACTGGGCCTTACCTGATCAACTTCACGTAGCTTTTACTACTGATGCGATTCCGTATCTGGTTTTCCTTTGACCACCACGTGAAGTAAAATTTTCTGAGTGTAATTGAACGGTGTTTCATAAATACAAGCCACCAGGTCCAGAAGCAAGAAGTATTTGAAGAAACCTAACGCTTTACTGTTTTGGATTCGTCCCTTAGGATAGGTCAGTGCTTTACTCTCTACGCCCGTCGTTACAACTGATGCAATGAATCTTACCCGCGTCTCGAGGCCTTGGCAGCGCTCCCATTACGCCTGTTTTCCGCCGGCAGCTCCGCGTCATGTTGGGGATGTAGCGCGACGTGCAGTGGGGCAAAATAGTAAAAGCCCGCGTACCATTTGTGATTAGTTCATTGATTGATCAACCAGAACTTTCTGGCGCTTCAGCTTCTTAAGGCATTATTATAATATCGAAAATCTTGATGGTAGGTCAATAAAAGTCAAGTTATTTTTACAATAAAAACGTTTTGGCCATTCATTTGACCTGCTACAGTATTTTATTATTACAGCAAATTATAGTTTTAATATTGTTAGTTTTTGTATGTAATGATAAATCATGAAAAATTTCACTACCTGTATATTTTTCTGTATTTTATTGTATATTTATAGCATTGAAGCAGGCATTGTAACAATAACTTGACTTTTATTGACCTACACTCAAGATTTTCTACATTATATTTTTACGAGGTCTAGATCAACAGAATGATTTAGTCATTATTCACGTGCGTGTAGTGCATGTGTGCCCTTCGGATAGCGATATTTCTACCCCGCTGGTACGTCGATCGGTTTGCGAGATGGAGGGGGCATTTCCTCCTCCGGGTATCTCTCCAACGGCGCACTACCCTAGCAGGATCAATACGGAATCTAAGCTCCTGGATGGCCTCCCGGTGGGTGTGGATGTGTGGAGCATGTAAGTGTAAGTGAAAATAAGGGGAGACGAGGCGACAAGGATGAAAAAGGGATGATAGCGAAAACCTGATGAAACCAACCGCTAAAAATCGTCTCCAGTCAGCAGCTGAATTTGACCTATGAGTATTTACAGCGTTAGTGTCGACAATCCGCCATCATTAGTACACAAACCTTATGGCTTCCTGGTCAACGACACTGCACCGACAACAAATACTACTGGTCGTACGAGATAACATCCTGTCCAACGTAAGCACAGGTTTTTGTGACAGTTGATTTCATTGTTATCATAATTAACTTGTCGTTGGTCGCGAATTCGCCATCGTAGGACCACACGAACGCGCTACTTGTACCCACCGAGGTCCAGTCATATTCTCCCGGGGGCAAGTGCACGTGACCATTTTGGGAAGGTTCAGCACTTTTATGCCGAATCCACTTTTACATCCCCGGAGTAGTTAGCCTTGGGAAGATGAAGTATGAGATGATGACGATTATGATGATAAAGGGTGAATGGACAATCACAAACTTACAAACAGAAACACACAACCATCCCCGAGGCGGGACTCGAATCCGCGATCCTTCCCTCCGAGATCGCGACGGCCCCTCCGAGATCGAGACGGCACTCCAGATTTAGCGATATCGGCTATCCGGATCGGCCATGGTTATCCCTATTATTATAATAATTATTGTTGTTGTTTTTTGTGATTATTATTGGTTGGTATTTATATTTTTTTTCATTTTTGCTGTTTCCGCAGGATGGCGGGGCGTCGTGCATGAGGGGAGGCTGGCACGTGCGTCAAGGCTCCCGCCGGCCGGCCGGCAGCGTCGCGCCGTCGTTGCTGCCCGGAAGCGGCGCCCAAGGGAGCAGACGGCGCTGCTTCCGCTTCCCTCATAGCCCCCTTCCGACCCACATGACGCGGACTGCGACGCTCCAGACCCCGCGTCCGGCCCACGCCCGCCTTCCCCCCCCTCTCGCCGGCGGTCAGCGCGTACGCGCGCACGCGCATTCCGCCCCAGCCTTCGACGTCGCCTCCCGCTTCAGCAACGGGGGAGGAAGAAATACTTTAACACGTGGTTTGCGCGTCGCTGGAGGCTCACTGGACTCGCTGCTAAAAATTAAGAGTTTTCAAAACTGATGTCACAAGAGCATCGGACATTTTTGATAACTCCGTGGAACTATTACTAAACAAGTATGACGGCCGAAAAAATACGTGTATGGGTCATCCGGCCATCTCTCGTAGCATAGTGTCGTGAAGTTTCTTATAATGTTTACAATGTTTGTGTATTATTCCCTACCCAAGCGAGGTATGTTTCCATTTTCTTTTTTAATTTCGTAATATTTTAGTTTAAAAATTATTTTTTGTGCTTTGTAGTGTGTTTTCCATTATACTTGGTAATAATTAATGTGTTATATATCGTTCTAACCGAGTTGTGGATGTATTTAGCCCTTATGATGGAGAAATAAACACCGAAATGTCGGCAAAATTTACGGACCTAAACCCGTGAACAACATGATGAATGCAAAAATACAATATCATTTTCATGAAGTGCAATAATAGAAATAATCATATCAATTGACGATATTGCCGACATTGGATCGCCGAGGAGGCTAGAGCGTGTGCCGACTCAACCTATGGTTCATATGACCGTAGGTCTGAAGGGTCGCATGTCGCAGGTTGGTTGTCCCAAGACATTTATGTATGTGTGTTGTCGTGGAAAGCCTTGTGAGCTTCCTGATAACAGACCGGGGAGCCCGCAGGTGTGTCAAGTGTAAAGGTTAATATGTGTCCCTATGAGGGACATAGTGAGTACCCGGAGCGAATGTCGAAATCGACATCCCTAAAGCTGGAGAAAGTCCAGGAAGAAAAAAAATCAATTGATAATATTATGTAATCTATTCTTCATAATATTATGGAATATTGATATTATTTAATATGGATATTGCAATTTTAACTTACCAACAAATTACGAATCGTCTTAATATCATTGTCTCCTGCAATGATCCCATGTACGACATGGAAAAAATACCAAGAAAATGAATTGAGAATGTTTTGTTTATATTCTAAGATACCTGTCTTGGCAATAAGATACATATATAAAAATAAATCCAACAATTACCATCGACATAAAAACGAACATTTAATAAATGGAAATAATTAAAAACATAATTATCATTAGCCCGGTAAATTCAAAACGTTTGACATCCTTTCATTAGTTTGTGATAATAGTTTGTAATTTCTTTCACAGCATATCTACTCCAACTAATTCAAAATAATTTCCCTGATTTTTCTATTTCATCATATTGGGCATTGACTTGCTTATTTTCTCAACCATTTCTGCTCGTGAAGCTTCACCAAAACGGCTTTAATACTAGTAGCTTTAAATACCAACAGCATTCGTATATTTTCGTGTAATAATATAAGTTACTTATTAATAGAGAAAATATTTTTAATCAACGAAAGAAAAACAAATGCACTTCGCGTAACATTTGATAATTTGTTGATGGTAGAGTTGATGGTTTGAATCAGTTCTTCATACCATTGGACACGCAGCACAGGAGAGAAATAGGTATTTTTAACACTCAATTTTGAATGGGCCAGATTATTATGTAGAGGCAATTTTAAGTAATATTTCCAGAGAAGTTAAAAGTTTTATGAAAGTCAGTTCAGTAAAATATTACTGCAAGTAATTTTGTTCAGCTCTTAGAACAGCTGCAGTAACACAACTGTGTGCTTAGTCAAATCCAAATAATTCAAATTTTAATATGCTGAAAGAAAAATAAATGAATTGTAGAAAAATTAGCACTTTTGCGATTCATTCTCTTGAGTGAAAGTAGTACTGAATTTAATGCGCCAGATTGAGGTGAATTATAAAGACAATACATAAAGCAAACATTATGTGATGTTTGAGATGATATTTGTTACAAATCAATTTTATTTGTTTTTCACAGAGAGCACTTAAATACCAATGTAAATACTCCCTCCCAGGTTTTACAAATGAATCTCATTGCTTCCTGCTCCGCCAAAATAAACAAAGTGAAATAAAAACGTTAGTTTCTTTTCAATAATCGTTCCATTATGCCTTCAAGAATAAATACAATGAAGGTGGTAATTCCGACGAAGTGCATTGCAGGTAGAAAAAATCTTCCAGACGTGTAGGCCGCAACCAAGAACTGTGCTTCCTTCAGGGATGCAGCAAGAGCGCTCTTCTATTCCGCGCCCTCCTGAAACTGGTAGCTGTGCGCCGCCAAATAGATTCACTGTGTGCAGCCAGCCTTCCGCCGCGGTCGCGGTCGCGGGGGCGGGGCAAGGGTTGCAACTTCCGCGTAGGACAACTCTTGGCCGCCTCAATGACCTTCTTGTGAGGCTGACGCGGGAATTCGCCGCTAGGGGCAGCACTCCCACGACCCAGCACTGTCCCTTCCGGTTTGAGAGGGACGGAGCGGACGGGGTGGGTGAGTCGGGGTGGTTGGTGTGACTGAGAGAGACAGTTGGAAGCGCCCCCACTCGGGTGGCAGTTTTAGGGAGAGCACCACACGCAGGGGCGAATACAGACGCACATTGGGTGGGGGGAGGGTATCATAGATTTTTTGTTAAATAATGAACATGTATATTATTATATTGTATATTTTTGAAGTTTATGATACTATACTATATTATTTTTTTAATAATTATATAATTCAAATATAAATCAGTATTTAAATAAATGTTGGGAAATAACAAAGGTAACAAACGTTGTCCTGTAGGCCTTTTGGGAGGGGGGTCATGGCGCCCAAGACCCCCCCCCCCCATGATCCGTCACTTACCACCTGGAGGAGTAAAAAGAAATATGAGAATGTTCCCAACCTCCGCAAACACTACTTTGGCGTAGGGTAATCATTTCCTTCCCAATAGTACATTATGTAATTGAGGAATATGTCACCAAAACATATTGAAGGGGTGGCCAAGTTGAAACTTTGATCAATAAAGATATTGGAATGTTTTATATCTGTGATGTTCTTGGCCTCTGTGCTACCAACATGTTTAATGGAACGTAATTTTTCCTGATTCTATTATCGATCGTGTTGAACAACAATTCTTATTCTGAGCAAAATCCTATAAACACTAAGCAATAAGAGTATACTAGAAAATTAATACAAGATTGGGAGAATAAAGTGTCGCATACATTTGAAATAGATTTGTTAAATGCATTAATCAAATAGATGAGTTGAACACTATGTGACTTTACATTAACTCAAACTATTGTTAAATTTGTTTACAAAACAATCGGGATAAACTGTTTTTCTATAAAGTTAATTGTCACGTATATGTAACTTAACAAACGTGTTGTCAATCTTATTAAGAAATTGTACAAAATTATGGAGAGAAAACATATTTTATAATGGCAATGAAATAGATTAATTATTTCGCGAATGCAAGGTTGGCAATGGATTGAAAGTATTAAAACGTCCGTCAGTTGCTCTTCAAACCTGTCAGCTAAGTAACTCACAAGCACTAAACGTTCGTCATGTTTCGTTATGTAACGCACCGTTTGTTCGCAGAACAGTTATAACTACAGTCATGGACATGCAAATACACACAGGTATTTTTCTACGGAAGAGCGAGACCTGGACAGTTCAACAAGTGCTGCAGTAGCTCTCATAGGAACTAAGATAATTGGTTACAAGAATTTCTTTACTCCGAATAGGTATAGTTTTCTGTTTTACTGGAACGTTGTAAATAAAATAATACAAGTATTATTAGCCTTTTTTCGATAATTTATTTCAGAACATTTAATTTTTATTCATATATTTAACTTAGTCATCCTTTCTTCTCATATTCATCATTATACCTCACTTCCTTTTATCATATTCACTATTCTTCAAAAGAATAGTCTGCAGACAATGTACGTTCCCGTCTCTGGAATATTTTGAGTTTTCATTCGATATATTTTGTTACCACAAAGTTATTTATTCACGACTAATTAAACATACGTGTTGTTGGTAAATCTTGTACTATATAAAAATATTTTATGTTGTACAGCTTATTTTAGATTATGATGAACAGCTTGTAGAAACAGTCTACTAAAACACAGAGCGAAATATTTTTAAATATACATTGAGGTTCCAGGCATTACAATTTTCTCAAAATGAAATATCCATGAACTCGTTGAAGCAAAATCTCTCCTCACTCAAATTTATTAATCTTTCTTTCATATTTTTTGACGAATAAAGCCCTTTTCTATTTGAAATTTAAACTATTGACGTAATTTCGAGTAAAGTAAAAACGATTTTTCTCCAACGATACTACTTTGTTTCAAACTAAAATATGACTGAACCAGGGTGCAAAAAGCTGATTGCTTTAGATTTATATAGAACTGGCAATTTCATAAAACCTCACCAAAGGAAGTAATCTAACTTCGTAATAATAATCATCAGAAAGTAGTTGATGAATCATTTTTATAATTCTTTTTCTAAATGGAGTTTAACCAATATTCTCAAGAATATTTTCCTACAATGTAAGATATTAGTGAATTCTTGATACTCCTGCAGTATTCTAAAATTAATTCCATTAATTTCATTAAATAATTCGCACACAAATAAAGTTCTTCGTCTCACCAATATTTACAGTCTTCCCACTTTTTTAAAACCATTTATTGAAACCATTCATTTCTTTAACCTTATTTTAATAGTGCTGCAGCACAATGTACATCCAAAAATAAAAAAAATAAATTTAAATTATTCATATTCTGTATGACTACAAATGCACATTATAAATTCCTTCAAAACTTCCTGGTGTTTAAAAATGTTTTGTAATGTTCACATCGAATAATACAATTCTAAGGAAATGATATATTTTGTTGCTGAATTTAAAATTGATTAAAATTTAATTCAAAAACGCTAAGAGGAAAATAACGACGGCGAGAAAACGAGAACTAGGTGAATGTGAGGCACGCATTATCCGTCTGACGAAGAGACGGACGACGACGGAGCCGCAAAAGAGGTGACCCCGCGCGTTTTGTACCAGAATTGAGCGACCGTTACGCTTGACGCGCGAAAAACATCGCGGGGCGCGGGGAGGCGAAGAATTGCTGCGTTAACAACGGCGACGAGTGTATGACCTCCATATGTGCGCCATTACGTGAGCAGGAAGCCGCGAGCCCGGGGCGCCGCGCCGCACCGCGCCGCGCCGCTCCGGAGCCGCCCCCGGAGAGGCTAGGAACGGCGGTCGGCACCAGGGCAGTGGCGGCGGCGGCGGCACCTCAGGAGACCACCCGGGCCATCGGGATGATCTCAATGAACTGCAGCGAAAATTGTTTCCAATAAAAATTTAGTATAACAAATTTAATGATTGTCATACCTTTATATGATAATAAGATTCCAATTGTTTATAGACAATCATAAATCTTCAATTAATTCAATCATCAATCCTTGTCATTATTGAATTAATGCTAGAATTTTTTTATTGAAACGTTGTGGTCTTATAATTGTTTTGCAATGTATCCGTATTTCACAAAATTACGAATTATAATTTATGAAAGGTTAGTTTTAATGATGATTTACTGAATCACGGTCGTGCAGTTGGCACCAAATGAAATTGTTGCAACAATTTGGTTGATTATTAGTGATTCCGGGCGCGTAAACTACTGAGGTCATTCGGCCCGTAAGTGTAGTGGATGCTTTTTCATCGGGAGTTGGCAGTGGTCTTCCCCTAATGAATGGCGAGATCCGGCGCCGACCTACCGTCGAGTGGTTTTCACCAACAAGGTATCTCACACAGCGGGGTACAGCCCCAGTCGGGACAAGTTTCAAGTCCCCGACCGGTCTCCCGGCATTTGTGGTAGTGTAGTGCATGCTGGTGTAAGTGTCTGTGTGAGGACAGGACAAGGAAGAGTAAGGAAAGATCGCGCGCGGTCCGTGACCCGTTTGTTAGGGTACTGCTCCGGCATTCACTTGGTGTTGATCGGAGAAACCACGGAAAACTACTGATCAGAGCAGCCGGCCTCTAGACTTCTCCGACAGACAGCGACTGAATTCGACCTACCTGAAAATCTAGTGTCAAAAATCCTGCCGCCGTCGGGACTCGAACCTAAGACCTCCCGGTCAGTGGCGCAGCAGTGATATCAGTTGATGACCACCGCTCCCGGTGCAACAATTTGCATATTACCCGCCAATGGAGAGCGTATTACGTCCACACGGGGCACCATCATGAATGGTTGATTTATCATCACTGTCAAAAGACTGATGCGGAAGCCGATGTGGCGGCACAGACGTGTGTGTGATTGGGAATAAAAGAGGGATGGCTTTGTCGCTGGTCGAAGTGTTGACAGACACGGAGGACGCGACATGCGCAGTGAAGCCTTAGTGGTGGAGTCTGAAGTGACAGAGGGGGCACTGAGGGCAGCAATGAGGGAGGTGTAATTGCTAGCAACGGAGTTGCAGGAAAGAGGCGGAGGCCCCAGAGTAGGGAACTGCGGAGTCGAGAGGTTTTTGCACGGCCCCATGCAAATCTTTTAGTGGCAACGCTGCCGGGTCGAAGGTGGCGTTGTAAGTGGAATGACGCATCACAAGTCGGCATGAATGTGACGTGCATGTATAACGTCCACAACAGTTTCTTACAAGTTGCCAGCAATTCATTTAGAAGTGTGAACATTAGGAAACGCAGCAATTTAACGCTGCATTTACACGATATTTGTCAGTTTCTTTTGCACTTAGTTTAGAACAGAGAGAAGGGATATTGTTGACACGTTTTCACCTAAAAATCAGATGAATTAATACTCCAAGATTATTATTTTCTTGTCTTGATCATTATTTTATATACTCATTAGACTAAATTATTCACAGTACCTTGTGTATCTAATTTGCAAAATTTATCTAAAATTTTATTTTATTAAAATTAACCTCTTAAAATATTTCTTAAAACGTTAATCCACATTAAAATGATGAATTTGCCAGGAAAAATATCCCAATTTTATATTAAAATGGTTAATGTTAAACATGTTCAAATAAGGGGAAGGTTTTTCTCACTCAATATTATCCCGAAGTTAAAAAAAATTATTGGTAAAACCTAACACTTTATTAAAAGAGACTTTCCACGCTGGAAACTTATGAGATAAATATATTCTACGGCCAATTAACCAATGACTTAATTTGAGACTGAAATATTCTTATGTGCTAGTACTCGACATTTTTATAAAATACTATAGGGCGTACAGTATTTCCAAAAAGCCACTAAGCAAACAAAATATGTTCAGAAGATCAATTCCGTCACTTTACTCAACTTAATAGAATTACATTAACAATTTAATTTCTCCAATAATATCATGATTATTTCAGTGACAAATAATAGTTTTTGAAGGTGAAACACATACTATTAATAGTTTTTTGATGTTCTCTAAATAAGTAGTTCTCCACAAATGAGGAGGCGAGGAGGGGAAGGAAAATTGCGGAGCTTGCTCTGCCGCGCCTGACCTATCCCACGGCGGCAAGATGTCAACTCTCGAGGGGTCATCGTCTTCCGCTTGGCGACCTTCCGCATCCGGCACAGTTTCCGTCACGACACGGAATAAGTACGTTGCCCTTTTCTACTTCCACTCACTTCAGAACCCATACGTTCCCGTGTGTCACGAGGAAAAGACTCGATCTTCAATACGGAACCTTAAATAAATGCATCTGGCACCAAAACATATTCTGTGTCTAAAACATTTCAGCGAACGCATGTATTTTTACCTTCTGTTAATTAAAATTTTAATAAAGTTTATCCAAGTTTCTACACACGGTACCCGTGTTTTAGTCATAATAATATTTCTCTTAAACTTATTGTACGAAAAGAACAAGCACAACATTGAGAGGAATTTGAAAAACGAAGAAAAATACTTATGTAACGTGTAGATCTAAATAAAAAATAGTTGTTATGTAACTAATTTATAATGTTAAACTTTATTGCATGAGTACAGGTTGTGAAAACAATCGACTTTAGGAGCGAGTTTTCAAATTTGTACGAATGCAATAAAGCAACATTATAAACGAATTGCATAATATAAATTCATAAGAGAATAAAAGTTAATTTTTGGAAACAACTTTATTGTGACGTCATGTGCATTTGACATCTGTGCAAAGAAAAAGGTGGTCGGTTTATCCGTTTATTGCTACCTATCCACGATTCTCTCACTACGATTCGCTGAATGAATGATGATGCAATTATTCGTTCCACAACTGGCAAATACGTCATCTGTGCCGTAATGTCATTTATGAATGATTTGTGAAACGAAAAATCGTTTATAGTGCTGGAATGTAAAAAAAATATTTTAAACGTTAACAACGGTATCATTTTTCTTCGTTATAACATAAGAAAAAAACAAATCGTTATAACGTCCTTCATTATTCCCCATGCTGTTCAATTAATGTATTTAGAAGTTTGTAAAGAAAATGTAAAAATAATATGTCTCAAAACAGGACAGCCTGCCTAATGCATGAGAAGTTCTGAACAAAAAATAAAATCGTACACTAAACGAATTAATAAAGCTGAGCAGTAATCACTTACGAAAAAGTAGAAAAGACCCCACCAACAACACATTGCTAACGGTTTCTTGAACACTTCTCTAATCCTTTCAAACGCATTCAGCGGCCGCCGCGGCGTCTGTAATGGCAGCGCCCACATGACGCCACCTTCATCATCTGCGAACGCACCGGGACCGCATCACTGACCCATAGACCGAAATATTGGCCGCAAAGGAAACCATGAGACGCCCAGCGATTGTCGCCGGAAGGCTGTCAGGCGGGCGGTAGGCGGGCGGCGGAGGATGGTGTATGGCGGGTTGGTTGGTTGTTAGTGATTCCGGGCGCGTCAACAGCTTAGATAAATTAGTCCTCCTCCAGACAGCGACTGAATTCGACCTATCTGAAAAGCTATTGTCGAAAATCCTGCCGCCGTCAAGAATCGAACCTAAGACCTCCCGGTCAGAGGCGCTGCAGTGACATCAGTTGATGCACTGAGCAACCGCTCCCAGTGTGAATGGCAGTGGGTGGTGGACGATGATCCGTTTGTGGCGGGTGATGGGTGGTGGGCAGTGGGCGCCGGGCAGTAGACGGTGAGCAGTGACGCTTACGAGGTGGGTGGTGGTAGATGTGTGGCGGGAGGCGGGTCTTGGGCGGTGCGCAGCGGGAAGTGGACGGTGGTCGGTGAGGGATGGGCGCCGGGCAGTGGACGGTGAGCGGTGGGCCTTGAGCGGTGTGTGGTGGGCGATTTTGTGTTTGGACGGTAAACGTGGATGGTGAGCAGTGAGCGGATGGCGGTGAGTGGTAGGCGCGGGGCAGTGGGCGTGGGCCATGGGCGATGAGTGGTGGACGGTGGGTCTTGGGCGGTGGGAGATGGGCACTGCTCAGGTGGGCGAACGCGTAAGTGGCAGTGCTAAACGGTAGTGGCTGAACTTCGTAAACAGCATATTAAAAGAATAGGGAAGATGAAGGAGGCAAGAAAAAAGTCAGAAAAATATGGGCTAGCACTAAATACTTACCTCCAAAAATATTAGTTTAAAAGATTCATTTCATACGTTTGATATCATTCATTACAAAGATAACACTGAAGGATTGTGTGGTGTGTTCTTGAATAAAGTGTATGGAAAATAATAAAAGCTTGCCGACCTAAAACTTTTTGAATAACTCAATGAAGGATGCACATTTGGACGAAAAGTAAGGTTTAATTACAACAACGGCGTAATGAATAAGATGCGTAACCAGAATTCTGAAGCAAGAAGACATTCTGCATAATATACTAGCTATCTGTTACAGCAATTAGACGAGAAGGTGGAAGCGAGTTCCTGACATTTAAGTATAGTCTCAAATTACCAATAAATTTCTCTAAATAAAACTTTGAGCATTGAGTACTTTCCGAGTACGTAATATCTAACATATGGATTGGAGTTTCGTGTTTAGTTACTACCATGTGATTTTTTCGTGGTGATCTTCGCTTATTAATCTGTATTCGATTTGAAACGTCAGTCTATTCAGAATCGTCACTCACCCTTCACGATCGCCTTCACACAACCTACACAGTGCAAGGTAAAACACACGTAATCATCACTGTGACTATGTGTCCAGGAAAGAAGAGTGCATAAGAGAGGTAAGCTTTTTCCCTTATCAGCGAATATAAACATGGAACTCATGAGTACATCTAAAGAATAAACAAAGGGATGGGTAGAAGTTTTGCCGTCAATCGATTTTTCTGTATCAATGACCCCCAAAACACGGATTCTCGCTACACGACATGTTAGAGGATTTCTTTTCTAAATTTAGCAATTGGATTTATCCACTTTTTTGTTACCAGAGATATGTAATAAGAGATTTTCTGCCGAAAATTCGACGTTTTTCGCGCAGCATTTCATATCTTTCTCTCTACTGCGTAAGCGGTAGCGAGAGAATAAAATATGTATTTACTTCTGATGTCATTAATGGGATGGAAAAAACACGTAACTGACTTGAAAAAAATGTCGGTGAAAAGTGCGCGCGCGAACCAACGAAGGAGTGAGGTGGGAGGGCGCGAGGGGAAAAACGGCGGCAGAGTGGGATGGGCGGTGGGTGGAGGACAGTGGGCGGTGGGCGTCTTTCGCGCCCCCGCGCGCTGCAAGAAAGAGCGGAGTACGAGTAATTATTTTTTAATCTTCCACCGGCCGCGCGACCTCTGGCCGGCGGCCGCCGCGCCGAGAGGCACTGCGCAGCGTCGCGCGCCCGCCCGCCGGTCATCATAACGGCAGCGCGGCCCGCCTGCGCCTGCGCCTGCGCCTCAGCCTCCGCCGCCACGCCCCCTCCCGCCAGCCAACCACCCACTCGCCCACCCGATCATCTTCAGTTCACTCGCTCGCCCACTCGCCCGCCATCCAACTACCCGCCACCTTCAGCTCACTCGCTCACCCTCCCGCCAGGCCAGCCTACCACTCGTCCACCCGATCAACTTCGGTTCGCTCGCTCGCCCGCTCCCTCGCCCACTTGTCCGGCATCCAACTACCCACCACATGATTTGACCAACTTCAGCTCGGTGCCCGGAGTTTGGAGCAGGAGATAAACGGGATGTTGCGGAAGGGTTAGAGCAAGAAGAAGGGAATAAGGCAGAACGAAAGGGATAAAAGGGATAATAATATAAATTTAATTAATGGACATAAGGATCAAAGGAAAGAATTAATGAAATAAAACCAACAATGAAGTTTTGGTTCTAGATTTACATTTTAGAAATATGGTTACTGACAACCTTGTTCCGTAAAATACGGAATGTTCAGAGAATTTTCTTTCCGCGAGTGATCGTCTGTGCAAAATCATACTTAAGGGGGGGGGGGGGAATCATCAGATATATAAAGCGTTTTGGGGAGTCATATGTGCAAATAATCCCATTAAAAGAAATATAGCAAGTAGCAGTTTTAACTGCTTGTACCCTAACAGTGTCGTAATGTTTTGTTGAAAAAAAAATAAAAGAAGACTTCTACTAAACTCTAAAAGAACTCCTTGGATTGTGACTTTGCTCTGTTCTCAACATGTGTAATATTTTTAATTCTATTTAAACACAACTCTACGAAAAATGTAACTTCTAAAAATTAAATATTAGAGAACTATGGAAATCCAAATTACTCTGGTTTTGCAAATGCAAATGCAAAACTCTTGTAAGCAGTTAAATGTAAAAGTATTCGCTGAAATAGAAGTTCATGATATTATCTAAGGAGGTAACGGGAGTTGAAAAGTAATAATGTCGGTTCATTCCTTCGAGACTCGCTAATGAAACAGAAATTACTCTGACAATACTAAAAGGTGCATCAGAATTTTTTCTCGTTCCTCTCGTAAAAAGGAAAATAATTTCTTGAAGTTAAAGATGCTCAATTACTTAATTTCCGTTCACGAACAAGACTAAATTATTGGTAAACTAAAAGTAATATTCCCCTAATCATATTCTAGTGTCAAGAACCTTTACGTAGGCAGTTTTTGTGGAGACAGTGAATGAACTTCTGAACGTCAACGGTAAAGACCTACCGCAAAGTGACAGCAGGAGACGTGCTTTATAATGTATCTTCGGGTGTCACGATGGGACGGAACGGCGAACAATTGCCCAATATGTCAATATTGTGGGACAAAAGAAACACGTCTTATCGCCAAATTATACACAGGATCCACGAAGAAATGATTTACTACGAAACGAAAGAGATGAAGAGGAAAAAATACGTGGAAGAAGAAAAGGAACATATACATAAATTAAATCTGTATTATACTGTTTACTAGTATGTTCATTGTCTGTTAGTAAGTTCTGTTTATTTTCAGTATCTTTAATTTTAAGACAAACAGTTAATTTTTTTTAATCAGTAAATTATATTTTGTAGAAATAACTTGTTTTGTAATACATTGTTTACAACTAAATTTGTATTACATAGTTTTATTCATCTCATCGTATCGTAAGAAAATTTATTAACTAACTTTTCAGTTCGTAGTCACAATTCATCTGAAATTCGTGGTACATTTTCTTCACTGAGCTATTTCTTATTGTTCCTTTTATCTAATCAGGGATTTCAGATTACCTCATTCTTTCGCGAAAATGACCATTATTCTTCACTTTTTTAATTTGTTGCTAAACTCACAATCTTTCTTGGTATGTTTATGTTGTAGCAATAATACTCCACGAAGTGAAAGAGTAAGTCAAACAGTAATATACAAGTTCAAAACGTTTTTCTTGCTCCAGAGAATTATCTTAAACGTTTTACAGACTTGTCTTTACAGTCCATTAAATATAGCGAATAGAAGGAAAGGACAGAAAATATCTCTCAACAATCTCCAAGGAAACCGAATTGAGTGCTTCATTTTCGTCAAGACAATCAAGTACAATCAAGGAATCTTGTCAGATCGTGAATGTGGTTAATATGAAATTCCTTTCTTCTACTTCATTACGTGTAATGAACACATCGTTTTTCTTTATCTGAATTCAGTACCTTTTTATTATTATCATTGAACAATACTCCTGGTGTGCAGCAATCAATTCGCTATTGCTCAAAATAATCCTTTCCTTTTCTCTTATCATCGTGATCATCGTTTTCTTACCACTACTGACCAATCATTCACTGTGATACATCAGTTGTAGGGGCGGTGTGCACCCAATTCTGTTTTGAACCATGGCTATCTGATATTAGCTATTATTAATAGTGTTAAAAAATCGAAATATTTTGTTACTGATTTCATTGAATGAGGTACATTAAAGAAGTATATTCTAAAACTCACACGTACATCGTAAATTCTCAGCCAAAATGCCCTTTTTGCTGTTCAGTTCGTGAATTTATCGAAAAGAATCATTAAACACGTGATATGCCCTCCATGTGGATTTCTTCGTCCCACATTATCTCGTTGCGCAGTGAGCTGCAAGAATTAAATGGACGGGTCACATCGCAAGACTGCACCGAGACAGATGGATGCAGAAGATCACCATGTGGGATCGGAAGCACAAGCTGAGGAAGACCAAGAACCAGATGGGCCGACTATTTCAGTAGAGTAGTGGAGCCACAATGGTCTAGTGCAGCGAGGTGTAGAACAATTTGGAAGGATTATGAAAGACACATGTCCTAACATGTGTCTTTCATAATGAAGAGCAGATGTTCAGTGCTAATTCATACTTATGTGGAATAGCTCACTACGTGAGTTTTGCAAGAGCTTCCCCTCGTGCAAGATGTCTTTGCTCTTTATGGGGTTCATTCATTCACTCGCTCACTCGTTCATTCATTCACATGATCGCGCCCACTGTGCGGCGGTGGGTGGTCATGCTGCTTGGCTTCAGAGGGCGCTCGGCGCACGAAATGGAGAGGGGAGGAGAAGGAGACGCAGTGGGGTTTAATTGCCGCGTAAACCTTCTGCGAAGGCGCCCGGCGGGCCGCCCCGTGGGCCTTCCCACCCCTTAGTTACCCATCTCCCAACCTGTCATTTTCACGGAAATTGTAGAGCATTTAATAAGAGACCTTTAACACGTTTTTCTTACCAAAATGAACATGAAAGTGGAGGCATTAACATTATTAATATTTGAAAGTGTAAGTGAAAAATAAATATCAACAACAATTAATGCTATGCGTTTAACAAATCAGCATAATTTTCTCCTCATTATTTTCTTCCTTAAAACTTTTCAATGTCACTGGACAATTTACATTCGGCCGTACAATTTACTTATAGTTCTCTAGAAAATTATTTCGTCTTTCTTGTGAAAAATGTCTTACATCTTTTAGGTTTATGAGTTTTCATGGTATCTTGCCTCTTCGGAAATGAATAAAGTAGCCACTTCTATTACGAGTGTATGTGCCCCGAAATGTTTGGACCTTTTATGAGATTCCAGTATGATCATCTTATTATTTACAATACTAGTAAACACGTGCTCAAAAGTACTGCGAAAATACCAAAGCTTTATGAACAAAAATACGGGACTGTTTCAACAAATGACGCTCCAGGTTATTATATTCTCGTTTCGGTCCATTGTGCCTCTTGAATAGAAAGTGTATAATATGCATTTGTGTTTTGAGGGGAAGTTCAGTCAACAATTGCAGATATGAGGTGCGATGGAACGTTTACTGAGGCGGTAATCCTAACAACTAGACCACAATGTTGGAGTTGAAGCAGGAAAACATCATCAGTATAGTTTTTATAAGAGCTCATAAGAAAGAAACAATGGGCAGTGAAGTTAATGGGCCAATGTTAAAAGAAGTTTACAATAGGACTGAAAATATACGAATGAGAGTAGTGGTTCACAAGAAAGAATGGATCGCACAACAAATGTAGCTATGCACATGCATAATATGCAGAGTTAAAGACAACAAAGAGAAACTTGAGAGTGATTTTTAGAACAGAAGTGATGAGCACTTTCCACATTGTTTAATTTCCTTTTTCTCTGTACCCTTTTACCATCAATGCCTCAGACAGATTGATGAAAGAGGAGTATAATGTTTCATGAATTATTTAGTGAAGAGTTTACAAAATATATGAGGAAAGTTTTTGCAGTATGAAACAGTTAATGATTGCGTTCACAATACATATATGTACGAGCAAATAAAATAAGTATTATTTTATTTATCACGCTTCTGAGCAAAGGTAATATTCACTTCTTTATAAAAACTTCATCTGATGGTTATAAGAAATCAAATAAATTCAAATACATGGTAAAATAATTCTCATCCATGCCCTACTTCTAGCCACGAAAATAAGCTTAGTACCTGCAAATGACTTGATATCAGTTTAAAATTAAATAAGTAGAGCACAATAATTCCTTAAGTCATGAAGTAGATTCACAAAAAATTTTAATTATGGTCTTAAACATTCTCCTTGAAAGCTAATAGAGTAACTCATCCCATTATAAATCACCAATAGAAAAATATTTAGTTTAAAAACGAAATTACAACTATAATGATGCACAAATTGCTAATAAACTTTTTACAAACGTTTTATAAGTTCAATAGTTCACCAGTTTCATATTTCTTATCTTTATTTGTCTCGTTACCCCAATCATCAATCAACAATCACTGGCAATGCCATTTTTTCGCGAATACAACTGATGAAGTATGGTTGCGGAACTTCAACAGTCACAGTGACTCCCCACCCAATCCCAACATGCTAAATACAACAACACCCTCTGGAATGAATGGACGGCGCTCCGCTCCTGAATGAAGCTCCGGGCGCGTGTCGTGCCCGGGGAGACGACGCCCCCAACCGCCATGCCACGCCACGCCCCGCACGCGCACGGCGGCCGCACGCCCAAGGAAGTGGCCATAAAAACACGCACGGCGGCCACGGAGCGAACAAGGTTCTTCAAAAAAAAAAAAAAAAGAAAAATTTAATTAAATGAAGGAAAAGGGGGAAAAACAGGCAAAGAAAATCGGTAAAAACGATATTAATTGAAAAAGAAAAGTCTAAAGAGGGGAGACAGATAAGAAAAATGAATAAGAAAGAAAAATACAAAAATAAAGGAAAAACGAAAAAGAATAAAAAAGAAGAAACTAGTGGAGCTACAACAACAATTAGATTCTCTCGTTATGTGTAACTTTTGAAATTTTCGAAAATGCAGTACACTTTTTTAAGCGAATCCAAACAAATGTAAAAAAAATGGAGCTTTTTTGGACAAAATATTGTTTTTAAATTTGACTTGAATTTTCGAAAAAGTGGCGCGAAAACTATTCATATTTTCCAAAACTTCTGCATAATCTCATTTGAATATCTAAATTTCAAAAACTTTTTCATTAAAAAAATCACGAAAATCGGACCTGCTAAATTTTTGTAGGTCATATTTTTTTCTATCCGATAAGAAAGTAATATATAAGTTTTGAGCCATTTTTGAGAAACTTTTGAAAATGGTGTTGAGGTTTTATGCGAAGTATTCACAAAAATCAAAACAGTCATTTCAAATTCAAGGTGTCATGCTATCAACAAAATCTATAAGGAATATCAATTTTGGTGAAAATTCTGCGTACGGTTAGCCGCTAGTATTGTTCACAGACCGACAGACCGAGAGAACGACGGAACGATAGACTGACACACCGACAGTCGTCAACCAATTTTCTCGTATCAAGGACTCACAAAACCTGGATTCTCGCAACGTATTAAAAGTTATTTACTACCTTTAAGAGCAAGAATTATTTATTTTTCGGCGCAGGGTTCGAGTCTGTTATCAGGGTACGAGTATTTCTGTCGAAAAAAAACAACCTATTTTTTGTTGCAGTACTACAATACTTGCATTTTACTTCGAAAGAAGAACGCGAGAAAGTAAAAATGGGAGAATCAAAGTGGGTTTCACACGTGTCTACTACTTTCAATGACTCGAAATTGATCACACACGTGATATGTTAGTAGAAATAAAACAATATCCCAGTATGCTACATCTTTGAACGTCACACTGTGCTTTGAAATACGTACTGGGTTCAGTACATCACATTTTTTACTTATTTGGTATTGAATGACCAAGATTAATTAATGGAAAATTAACACGGGAAATTTTCTGCATTTAATCAAGTAAAAATTGTTCTGAATTGCATTTTACTGGGTCTTGTATTGTGTCGCATTTTAATAGTTAAAATAATGTAATATTGTATTGCACTCGTATTCTTTATTTAATAACGATGTGGTTGTTTTATGTTATTGAATTTTTAAATGTTTGTTAAGTAACTTGGTGCTACCTCCTATTTACGTTTTCTCATTCTAATTTTTTACATATTCTATTTTTTTGTCGATCTGTTCACATCCTATTCAGCTCCTTTATTCGCTAAACTGGATAAAACGTCGATTTTTGGATAAATATCACTGAGAGTGTTACCTTCGGATCCATGACAAGTAATATGAGAATCTAAATATATAGGTCACATTGGGAGCCTAAATAATGTCAACCAAAAATATCTCAGCCATTTCATTTCATGGCAATGGATATTTTTTGTAGAACGTGTTATTCGCATATCGTTCTTTTGCCCTGTTATATTAATTTAACACAACCAAACAAAGAAAAGAAAAGGAAAGAAAGGCCACCCTAACGGTCGGGGGTCATTATTGACTTAACCGTCAACCATCTGTTAAGCACAGTCAAAACGCATGAATTGAATGTAAAGGTTATGAATGAGTATACTTATCCCACGAAATGGCATTTCTTGTTTATATGATTTTTTTAAGAAAACAGTAGTATTGAATGATACACTGCAGATAACACAAACAAGATACTCGGTTGGTTATTTTTTGTATCGAATTAATAACTAACACAACATCAACATATAATTGGCACAACCCTGTCACGTTTTTGGACGCATTTTCGCTCGGAAATATGTTCCTCAAAAGTAAAGAAATCCAAGTTATGATCATGTTACTGAGAAACAAGGGTATTTGAATAATTAAATTTGTTAAAAAGATTGACAACCCCGACCGGGATTCGAACCTAGACCTCCTTGTTTACGGTCAGTTGCTCGAATCACTGTACTCTCGAAAGGATCAATTCTTTGAAAGAGGAAAAATGAGAAAAGAAAGAAAGAAAAATTGAAATGATTGAAGGCGTTGTCATTGTCAACAATACCATTTATTTCAATAATAGTAGCTTTCGATGGCTTAGCAATCATCATCAACATGATAGTATTGTTGACAATGACAACGCCTTCAATCATTACAATTAGGTAAATGTCAACTATAACTCACCACTAAACCAAGAAAGAAAGAAAAAGAAAGAACGAAAAAAATTATAAAATCAGTATATCTGTCCGTGAACCTGTTCAATGAATTCGTCGTCACGATAGCTTAGTGATTAGAGCAACTGGCAATAAACCAAGAGTCCTGGATTCGAATCCCGTTTGGAGTGACCACTTCTTTGAAGAAATTTAATTATAACATCAACGAATAACCCGTTCTTCCTTTCTGTGACGGGGTTTCGCCCCACTGCGCGACGGTGGCAATAGCGGCGACGGCGGCCGCCGCCCATCAGCATGCACGTGGCGGCGCGGCGCGGCGCGTCCATTGTCATGGACACGAGCGCGTGCTCCAGCCTTCATGCGACGAAAGGTCAGCCGTCCATCCGTCGCGCGTTCGCATCTGGAGACGGCGACGCGACGCGCCCCCGGGCGGCGGCCAACAAACCCCCGCGCTGCAGTTCGTGCGCGACTCGAACCCACGACCCCGGACGCGCGTTCCGGGGAAGAAGGCTGCGAGGAGCGACTCGGCCCTTATTTGGCGACGCTCTGCGCAGGGCTGCGGCTCAGTTACTGTTTTGTGTAGAGAAGTTTCAAATATAAGGGGACTCGTAGCTGTTTTTCCTTCAAAGGATGATGCAAATCAGATATTCTCTGGCTACTTCTTCCCTTGGGCGAAAATGTTTCCAACCCAGACACCAAATTTGATGGGAATATGCTGTTCTAATTTGCCTTATTTGATACAATGTGACACTAAATCGTATACGTTAACGTGAGAGTATAACATGGGTTTCGCGCATGTGAAGAGCAGTTCTAAGCAAGAAAAAAGAGTGAATCATAAATGTACGGTTAGCAATGAAAATCACCCTATGAGTGAATGAACTCTATTATGCTAAGATACGTAAATATAATAATACGACTTTTTTCATACCATAATGATAACAAAAAAACGGGCATGACGATGAAACACGAATATACCATCTTCGACAAAAAAAATGTTTTGTAAATACTTCTTAAGTTACATTTACTATGGATGTCACGTGATGAGTTACGAGATATGATTACGAGAAACACAACGCTCTTCAATAACTCAAATATCAACTCGAGACATCACAAATGCAAGTTTCTTCAATTTCCGCCGACAGAATGTACGTATTGTTGTGGGATATTTCCTTACCCATTTCCATTTTCCCGTCCTCAACAGCAATAGCCTTCGCCTTCCTCTTCCCCCTCTCTTTCTGTGCACTCCCCAGCGCCATCGTCACCATCATCAAAAGTCTTTTTTACCCGCCATCGTTGCAACACTGTCAACAATACGCTTTTGTTTGTCAGCGTCAGAAACAACTATACCGACTCCCGCTCATTGTCAGGCTTTGAGGGTCATATAACCAAATCAGGAGCTATTAAAACCGCCACCCCATACATATTATTTTATTGCTATCAACGCAGAGTGCCGGCCAGTGCCCCAATGGCAACGCAATAGTGGGAACAACTATTTTCACCTCTAGTAGCCAGTAAAGCCGCTCTGGCTACCATCCTCCCTCCGCCCTCGCCATTCGCAGGTTCTCGCCACCTACTTAAAGTCTGCATCCCCCACCGCCTCCATCACCCTTGGCATCCGCAGCCTCCGGGGTCGCCTCAATCACCAATGTATTCCCAACTGCCCTCATCCATCACCACTACATTCCTCACTGCCTGCCTCCATCACCCCTGCATCCCCCACCGCCACCATCACCCTTGCGGTCCGCAGCTTCCCGTCACCTCCATCACCATTGCATCCCCTACTGCCCACTCCATCACCACTGCATCCCCACCACATCCATTATCCTTGGAATTCACAGCATCCTGACGCCTCCATCACCACTGCATCCCCCACTGCCTCCATCACCCTTGCCGTCCACAGCTTCCCGTCGCTTCCATCACCAATGTATTCCCCACTGCCCCCCCTCCATCACCACTGTATCCATCACCACGCGCCTCCATCACCTCGGCATCCTTCACTTCCCGCCTACATCACCACTGCATCTCCCACCATCTCCATTACCCTTGTCATCCACAGCATCCTGTCGCCTCTATCACCAATGCATCCCCCTTTCATCACCCTCGACATCCACAGACTCCCGTCGCCTGCATCACCACTGCATTCCCCGACATCTCCATCACCCTTGCAGTCCACAGCCTGACGCCGCTCTCGGCCCACCACCGCCCCCGTCATCCCCGACGTCCCCTCCAACGTAGCCGCCTTCATCTTCCCCGCCACCCCGTCCCTCACTCGACCACACTATGCCCCCCCCCCAGTTGCGCCTGTCTGCCGTCACTACCTCCCTGACCACCACAACCTCCCCCCCTCGTACTGCCCGTCTAGTGGGAGTCGCCGCCAGTCGTTCTGCGTTTTACGATCTCCCGAGCGAGCAGCGCTGCGGGGGCGTGGGCGGGGCGCGGCGGGGCGGGGCGGGGGCTTCGAGGTCGCCACTCGGCGGGGCGCGCACCCGCTGCACCCGCCCGCGCCTGCATCGCCGCCTTGGGAACCGGGCCGGTCGACAGGAAACACCCGCGCCGCACCGCGCCGTGCAGTGCCGGCTTCCGTTTTCGCTACGCTCGCGTTTCGCCCGCCCGCGACCACCCACGGGCCGCCGCGCCGCCGGCCCATTCGCTCGGCGCGCGCGGTGTCGCCTTCTCTGCGCTGCGCGGGGCGTGCGGGCGACGCCGGTGGTCCACGACGCTCCGGGGGATTTGAAAGCGCCCAAGGATACTCGATACACTTGCATTGAACTTCCAGATATTCCCAGGGTTGTACTGATTTCTCTCAACAATGTAGTAAACTAATACATCGTATGCCATCAAAATATTGTCCAGTTTTTACAAATCTTACTTAAAATAGTAGGTATTACGAAGAAAAAGAATAAACTTCGACAATTTTTACTTTCTCGCAGACATACTATATACGGAGTAACATACGTATTATATAGAAAGTTATGTAATGCTGCAAAAAATCGATTTCGAGATTTAACGGAAATACAAGTTTGGGTATACGAACGAACGAACGAACGTCTGTTTCCATGCGTACGATCCTTTCCAAATTGAAGAATCCCCTGTCCATCTAGCTCTAGTTGGAGCCTTGAAATTTTGAAAAACATTCTTTAAAATTTGGGGGTAATTTCGTGTAGTGCCCCGGACATTTGAAAAATTTTCTCAAGAACGACTCCCAATTTTTCTTTAAATTCTTCGTAAGTATATAGTAAAATACACTTATAAAGGTGGCATTGGTCCGATTTTCACGGTTAACTCGGAATTTTCGAAAGTTGCAAAATTTTGATTTTTTTCTGTCTTCCTACAACCATAAAATTGAAGATAAAAATTCTTCCTTCAAATGAAATTTAAAGTCCATAAATAGTTCTTTCATCAAGCTGACAGATTTTTTTAAAAGTTTAGTAGTCTTCATGCAATAGTGCAATAGTGTAATAGTCTTCATGTAATAGAGGTACAATATTTGCAATTCTAAAAAATTACATAAACTTGATATTCTCAAAAACGGTTCCAAATTTTTTTCTTTAAATATTTTGGCAGAATTAGTGTCAAACTAACCCTATACGATAACAAACGCCACATTGTTCTATCCTTTTGTTTGTTCAAAAATTACAAAAATGTATTTTTTTACTTGTGTCCCACGTCGGTAATATTTACATTAGTGGCAATTTCCTCACATTATTCTACTTATGAGTTCATGTGCTTGAAATAATTTCAAATAAAGTTTCTCGAAAAATCACTAATATCACATTTTCAGAAACGCTCAAACGTCATTTTCTCAAAAATGGCTCCAATTTTTTTTCAAACTTTTCGAATGGATAGCGCTCATTGCACTGTTTAATATGACGTAAAGTTCATTTTAAAGTAAATTTTCATTTTTGTTTTAATTACGCAAATATAATATTTTTAAATATCTCTCACGCCGTTAATATGCATATTTCCATTGCCTTCTTGTATTTGTGAGTGGAATTGCTTTAAATGATGTTTTTCGACAATCCAATAGATTCCTGTTAAAAAGAGCTTCAAATTTTGCATTTGAAGTAATGCTTAATCACCATTTTCTTAAAAACGGCTTCAAATCTTTCAACGAAAATTTGTATTTAGGACGAGGTTTTAAACTTCTTTAATGTTCTTGAAGGTATATTTCAGTTCTAATATTAGGAAACCGAAAAGTTGAGAAATTTTCAAACAAAAGTACTTTGAGCGACGATATGTGGCAGCTGGCAACACCGTAAAGTCAGTCCGGACGAAGGAAATTAGAAAACTTTTCTACGTGTGTGCCATTCTGTGGCACTACCAGTTTATTGTTCGGGAGAAAAAAAAAAGATTGACATGGAACTAATTCACTTAAAACCTTCAGAGCACAGTGTCAGAATTAAATATATGTTGCAGGTATCTTAAGGATTATCTCTGAAACGATTCCAGATAATACAGAAAGTATTGCTCTAGGCTCAATAGATGCGAATCATCTTTTAATCATTGGAACTAAAGAGCTCTCTCTGTCTCTCTCTCTCTATGCCTCTCTCTCTCTGTGCTTCTCTCTCTTTCTGTACCTCTCTGTCTCTGTCTCTCTCTCTCTCTCTCTCTCTCTCGATTGATTGATTGATTGATTTATTCATGTTTCCGGGCGCGTCAACTGCTGTGGTCATTAGTCCCGTTAGTGTAGTGCATGTTTTTTTCTCGGGATCTGGGGCGGCGATCTTCCCCCGATGGGTGGCGAGATCCGACGCGGACCTACCGTCGGCTAGTGGGGTTTCCCCCAAACCAGGACTCTCCCATCAGCTCCCTCCCAGCGGGGCACCGCCCCAGCCGGGACAAGCTCTAAGCTCCCGACTGGTCTCCCGGGATATGTGGTAGTGTAGTGCATGTTAGTGTGTGTGTGTGTGTGTGTGTGTGTGTGTGTGTGTGTGTGTGTAAGGGAAGAGGATAGGACAAGGAATGGGAAGGACAGATCGCGCACGGTCCGTGGCCCGTTTGATAGGGTACTGCTCCGGCATTCGCCTGGTGTTGATCGGAGAAACCACGGAAAACTACCGATCAGAGCAGCCGGCCGCTAGAATTCTCCTCCAGACAGCGACTGAATTCGACCTAGCTGAAAAGCTAGTGTCGAAAATCCTGCCGCCGTCAGGACTCGAACCTAGGACCTCCCGGTCAGAGTCTCTCTCTCTCTCTCTCTCTCTCTCTCTCTATATATATATATATATATATATATATATATATATATATATATATAATTTCTCTCTCACTCTCTCTCGTACAAAAATTCAAATAAATAACGATGACACCTTCAGAAAATTGCACAATAAACGGGAACACAAATACAATTCTTTAAATCAATATTAAAAGGGTATTATTCTTTCTTTTACATCAATAATGTGAAGGTCGATGTCATCAGCGGGAGTCCGTGTCGCGGGTAGCACGACGAAATCACCCCTCCACGCAGTTGATCTCATCGCTACAAGAGAGCAGTTGGTAGTCAATGTCGCCCTTTACGCTTGAAATACGATCTGGCGGGATTTAGATCAATAAATTTAAAAACGTTGGTTGCTATTTTTATGTATATGCTTACTTTTATTTTTCTTGGCATATCCTCTTTTTTACATGATATTCCACTAAGATAGAAAACGGCGGGGTTACTACTGATAGTTTCCTTTCTGGACGCTAGTTGCGCTGAGAACTTTCGCCGCTGCCACCAGTAGGAGGTTTTGACATCACTGTTGTACCTGATTGAAAACTCTAAAATGAAAGGCGTACTTCTCTGTTCACATTCAAGTATCGACAAACTGGAGACAACCATACTGCAGTGGGCGAGGTGCGAACTTGAAACTTAAAGGGCTGTGCCAAATTCATGGAATGAGTACAAATCTTCTACTACAGGATATGCTACTTATATGCATTTAGTCTGTGCCATCTTAGATATAATAAAATTACAATTTTGTTAGAAATGTGAAGGAATGATATGCAAACTAGATAAAAAATTAATTAAGATATACTCGGAACGCGGGATAACTGAACCGGATCCTACAAAAAGTAAAGAGCAGTATTTAGCCAGACAGAACATAACCTCACTCCACGGCTGTCATTCATTGCGGTGCCCTGTGTACATTGTGACTCCTCCTGTAGAGGCTGCCAAGGCCGTCGGCGATTCAGCGGCAGAAGCCTGACGATCACCGCGCGCCGGGCGCCGCGCCGTCGGATGCAAGCTTTAACGCGTGGAACCAATCGGAAATCCTCAGCTGGGCCCGAGATCACCTGAACGAACCAAGCAAAAGCCGCCTCCGAGTAATCCGCGCATAAGAAAGTGCAGGCGACGATACCCGAAGGACGCCGTCACCGTGGGCCGCCTCCTCCACGCTCACCGCTTCTACAGCCCCGGACCGGATGTCAACGCAAATGCATTTTTCTTCTCTGCAATCATACAGCACGTTCACCTGGAGTCTGTAAAAAAGCACCCCACTTCCATTTGTTTAATCATCTTTTTTTGTGCACAAAAGGCATATTTTATCCGTTACCTCGACAAGCATTATATTTCTGCAAATTATAATTATTTTGCACAACTTCTATGAAGACCCTTCAATACACATTTAAATCTACTTATTGTAATAAGTAACTTTAATTTCCCGTTTTGTAATGGGTATTGCTAAATTGTCCATTTTAACGCTCGCATATCAATTGGTCTACATGACATTGTTCAATAAGCAGAAAGTTCACAATGAAAATGTCCTAGCAAAATTGTTGCTAATATCGATTTTCTATATCTTAGTAAAGCAAAATAACTGGGATTTTGGCGATCGTTTCGAGAAATATACAGGTTAATGAGTCTCTCTTCAAAGTTGGTAATATTAATTATTCTTGCACCTAATTTATATTGTGTAAAATACAACTCGCCAAAATGGGTCTTTCTCCACAAATATGATCGAAAGAAGATATGAGACCCAAAGTGATTTAACGTTTTGCGGTATGAAGGATTATATTTAATAGCGCATATTTCAGTCCATATTCTCTCTTTTCTTACTGTGTATTGTATTCTACTGATATGAAGGTATTATAAGAACATCTAATTATCGTCTCTACTGTTCACTGAATACCACTTAAAACATGGAACGGCTGCCAATGGATGTAATGTTGGTGGCCTGGTGAGACCGGTGACGGATCTGCGGCGGCGGCAGCGGGGGTAGGGGGCCGAGCGCTTTTCGAGGCCGGCCTCACCGTCCGTGATCGACCCTGCTCCGCTCCGCTTCAAATTCTCAATTTGTTGCGCTCGTTATGGGCGGAAAATCGCCTTGACAAATGAAGGTGGCCTTGGCCGCGAAGAGTTCGCGCCTCGGCAGGTCGGTCGCCGATTGCGAGCAGTTGCGAGTCGCACGCGTACCTCGCCGCTGCCGTCGCGCAGACGGAGCGCGACCGTAGCCCCTGAGGGATAGGCAACCCCTTGCACACGCCCGTGCGGCGGGGCACCGCTGTGTTGATTCATATTACATCAAATGTTTTGGCGGTCAATTGTATAATGAGAGCTGTCTTCCTTGGATTTGTAGAAAGCCTTACCGTGATATAATAGCCATATTCGTGATAAAACCAAAAGCATCAAGTTCTAATTTTGTGTGAAGAATGGTTTATTCAACTTGTGATTTGATGTTGTATTCAACTTGTCACAGATATATTAAAAAAAAGATACATAATCTTCCTGATGATTATTTAATAACTCCACTCTGAAATAACACAAATTAGTCTTCATTTCCAGGCCATACAGAATGTAACATCAAGAAAAAATTGCCTTGAATGTTTATATTAATCGGATTTATTCCGAACCGAAGATTACTCCAAATCATTCAGAACTTTCTTCCGATGAAATCTGGAGCGAATTAAAATAAAATTGTAAATTACATTTAATTGCGAGATCTATATAATTTTCTGCATCCAGGACTTCTTTTTTAAAACGTTTCAGAAAATGCAGCACTCCAGAATTATCGGTACCTATTTGTGGTTATTTTTTAACAACCTAAATCAAAGATCAATAATCAATCAAAATTAACCTCAAAGTCGCTCTAGTGAATGAATTTAAGAAACAGAGAAAAATTACAAATTAAGAGAAGCAATGCAAAGAGGGGGAAAACAAGACAATATAATTAAGACACAAAGGAAGTAATTAGGTTGAAGTTCATGACAATTTAGTGCCAAACTATAAGAATAAACAATAACTTTAAATGTATAATGAAATATCATAGAGTGACATATCATAAATTGCTGTTCGAATACCAGAAATAAACTTGCCGAAGGAAAGAATATATAAAGTCATTAAAATAGAAAAGAAAAAAAGAAACGGTGAGGTTTTAATGCCATACACTTTCTAATTTATAATCCTGAGAAATCATTTTTCAGTGATAAGAGTGTTATTGACCAAAAAATATGAAAGTACACATCAGATTCCAAAGCACAGTTCATAACGGTTAACACACTGCGTTATTATACATTTCGAAGAGGAAAACAAGAAAAGCAAGCATAACGGAAGCGAATAAGTCCCTCATTGTGGGAAAATTTCACATCGCCTCACGAACTGTGTATGTGTACACGCTACGAGATAATGGCGCAACAAAATGAATGAAGAGAACAGTAAAAGAATTAACCTGAGCACAGATACCGGAAGAAAGATATAATGGGTTATTCCATCGTTAGAGTTGTCATCAGTGCAGCATATTGTCAACAGAGCGCAAATAACTGGAAGAAGTTCTTAATCATGTACGAAAGATTTAATACCTGTTTTCATAGAAATAACGGAGAAGGAATCGTATGCACTATGAAAGATTGCTCCCCTTAATATGAAAAATGGGAATTATAGTATGCTTCCATAACCCTTCTATTTAATTTAAAGGAGAGGTATATAGTGAGAATATCATTAAAGCAATCTCAACGAATTGAGGTAGAAAGGTGAATATCGAACTGTAATTGATTTCAAATACTAACGTACATGAGAAAAGAACAATGAGATGGAATAAAAAAAATATATCCAGAAGAGGACTAATCCTATCTTCAACTTTGTTGAGAAAAATATACCAATGGAGCTTTACCCCTGGTAAATCTCTATTGGTATAACAGTTGTAAATATTGGTAAATAGTTGTAATTTTTATATAAACTCTATAAATTAATTAATTATTACAATTGGTTGGTGATTAGGTATTTCCAAATTGTACTCCACCATGTTCTCTGTACAACCTAGACATGTGAAAGATGTTAACAAAAGAGAGAATTGTTTTGAGACATTCAGCTTATAAACAATTATCATAAAAAAACTGTTCTCACGTTATCTCAAATGTACACGACTAACCTAGACCCAACGGAAAGACTAGAGTGCATCTGGAGTTTTGATCTTTCCAGCCAACAAACCAAGTTCACAAGACGACAATCCACTATTTCCCACCTATCCACAATAGAATACTGTGAAACAATTCTGTCCAACTGAAACGTACGTATGTAGTTGTGAATCCGGAACTGAAACTTCGGATAACCGAATGTCCTGGGATCGATACCACGTTCGCCCGTACGTACGTGAGTCGGGAGATACTGCTGCCTTGATTATCATTTTAGAGGTAATATTATTTCATCAGCAGTTTCGCTGAATTCCCCTTGTCAATTCCAGGTATACACTGAAAGAATATGTAAAAAACGGTCGACAGACTGTGCGCGATTCTTTCCTCCTCATTCTGCCCTCCCCCACCATTAATTAATCCGGGAGATAGGCTGATTAACAATGTCATTAGTACCATCCTCCATAACTTAAAAACTCTAAACTTTAAGTAGGCGGATGCTAAATCAAGGCTTGAATGAGGTTGTAGCACCCTAAAATAAAGACTTGTTAATAAAATACAATAAAATACTACAAAATTGAGCGCTTTCGAACAAAATGTGTCACAGGTTTCCGGTACTAAGAAAGTTCCGAAGAAATTGTGGAGGAATTAAACCTTGGGAAACTCCTACTTTAGCATATTTTGTCACACCAATCGCGTATTACAGCACTACTTTTGTCCTCGCAAGCTCAAGGATATTGTCCCTCTCCTTCCCATCTGCGCGCTCGTCCCCGCGGGCGCCTTCGCCCCCCCCCTCCGCCGCGTCTCCCGCGCTGATAGCGATCTCGCGGAGCGGCGCGGCGCATCGCATCGCGGCGCCCGGATCCGCGCGCTCCGCCCCTTTGTTCCCGGGCGGCCGCCTATGAATCAGAAATGACGTGGGTTCGACATCCGGCCAATGGGAGGCAAGGACGGTGAAGGACAGCCGTTGCCCTTTCGGCGGGGGGGGGGAGCGGGCGTTCGTGGGCCGCGTGCGCCGCACCGCGCCACGCCATCTGCGCACTGCGCGTCCTCCACATGATCTGTTCGCTTTGGTTCTGGCTGTTTGTTTGGTCTTGGCTCTCGTGACCACGCGCGGAACAACTGTGCAACTGCGCATCGACGAATCGCACCCGAAGAGCCTGGAAGTTATACTTCTTGAGGCTACGCGCAAACTGATGAGCATTGTTCATTTTACTAATTAAGCAAAGTACACGTAAATATATTAGTTTTAAACCGGAAGTATTAAAATTATTTGATGACTGTTTAAGAGATTTTTGTAAAAGTAAAATTTATTGGATGCATTCGCATGGTCCCATTAATTGAACTCTTATGTTCTGTATTATATAAAACTTTCGACGCAAGTATACCGATATTTTAAATGAAAGGCGCCAAGTGATAGGTTACAAAAAGCTATATATTTTTCCAGTTTACAGATGTATTTCATGCTTACGCATACCAGTGAAAAGTTTACTAGGTGCTGTGACCAACGTCACGTTTAGTCATAACCTCCGATCGTCGTTTAATTTGTAGAGATCTGGTGAAATACAAGATTCATTCCAACCACGAAAAGCCTTTTTTATGTTTCTTATAGTACACGGGCCTCTTGTTCTTCAACTATCATATATTTGAAATCGCACATATTAGCGGTAATTGGTCAATCTCAACATTGCTCTCACACGATTCAAGAAATGAAGTAATTTTTACTAATACGTGTTGATATATAAATTCTGAGACGTGCATGAATAAGACTTGGTGTGTCATTACGTGCCTCTAACCTTCTAAGGTGCTTTTAAAATTGTAATAAAAATACATTTAAAATAAATTAGTCACGTTTTAAATCAGCTATAAAATTTCATTGGTGAACTTTTGATTGGACAATTTCTGAATGAAAATCCAAATATAAATTAAGGCATTGTAAGTTATTGTCGTATGTCAGCAAAAATGTTTTGTCCTCATCGTGTTGTAACTGGCAATAACTCGTACTGACAACAACAATCTGGTATTTAAAACTAATCAGTCATATATTTGTTATATTCTGTTTAATAATTAATTTTACATATTTCTGTTATATTGTAATTGTGATCATGAAAGCCTCCGTTGAAGGCTTCTATAATGGGTTCAAATCCTACAAAGGTAAGTTTATTATGTACGACAGACAATATCTAAAATCAAAGTTCTCATATCAACTGCTTTTTAATTCAACGTTACTTGCAATATAAACAAAATATATATCAGTGATTTTGCATAAGGAAAAAATCTGTATTGTACTTCAATAGCAAACTTGATGCTAAAACAGTACGTACTATTCGCTCGTATTTTCACGCAAAATTATGCGAAAAGAACTCACATTTTCGAAAAATTGACCTTACTTCAAAACTTCTTTAAGGAAGAGATTTCTCTATCATTTATCATTTACATTTTAATTGTAGGAGACGCCGAACAAATTTTGAACTTTTACAATTTTCGAAAAATCAGAGTCTTTAACGAACACGAGACCTGTATCATTCCCTTAAACTCCTTCACGCTATCAAATAATAAAGTTTAATAAAAAACGATGGAGCCATATTTTTGAAAATTTTGAAAATGTTCCAGGGGCTTCATGTAAAGAACCACCCAAAATTAAAATATCGGTTTCAAATTCAAGGACATCAGCCAGATTGACAGGTGAATATTAGTTTTGGAGAAAGTCACCTGAACGGTTTACGCGCTAACGTTGTTCACAGACACACACAGACGTTTTGCCGTCCATCAATTTTTCGGTATCAAGGACACACAAAACATAGGTTCTGTCTACACCACGTGTTAAGAGGATTTTTTCTAAATTTAGCACCTCAATTTATCCACTTTTTCATTAACAGAGCCTTGCAATAATATCAAAGATTCACCATTTTTCGAGCAGTGTTGCATAACTTTCTCTCTAGTCCTTAGCTAGAAAGTAAAAGATAAGAATATACAACAGAACATTATATCAGCATTTAAAATATAGTTCGGTGCTAACAGCGGTGGCGAGAGGTTGTGAACGCAGCGCTACCTCGTTAGTTCAGTCGGCGTCTGTCGAGCACTCAGTGAGTGGCGATTGCTTGTGAAATGAATACAGTGATCTCAAAAGTAATTCGAAGAGTATCTTCTTGTGAATATAGATAAAAGTGATTTAACGTGCTCAGGCCTCGAACAGAGCATCAAAGCAGCGATGCAGGCCGTGAACAACACCACGTCCGACCCCATGCAACAATCATTAGAATTGCAACACCATCTTATCAGTGATCAGCAACATCAGCAAATACAGGCACAGCAGCATCAACTACAGTGACAGCACCAACTACTGTTACAATTGCAACAGCAACTACAGGACCTACAAACGCAAATACAAAACAGCCAACGCTCTAGTTAGCCGCCCCTGCAACTTAGTGCGCCAAAAGAACAAAGTGATCCTAAAAGACAAAAAATCGATTCTGTTTCACGTTATGCTATCCCTACTTCAAAGAGTTTCATAGCATTAAACAACGAAACGGAAGAAGACGAACACAACTGTTTCGCGGAAAAAGTTATTAAAATACCTCCTATAATCATACACAAAGCGGAAAACAACATCAATGTGTTTGCCGTTGCTGGGTGGACGTGTTCAGGAGCGGTCGTGTATTGAATCGCGAGTGAATCCCAGTTTTGTGTTAGAACGTGAAACGAGTTTTATCACAGCTGTGATAATACTAAATGTACTGTAAACTAGTCTAGGATATAGCTGCAATTGCAGCCAGCGATCCTACCACTATGGATTCTTCTGAGTACAGGGGAACCATAACCTCTAACTTGCCTGATAAACAACACGGAAATTCATCAAAGAAATCATACGCCAGTGCCATGACCTCAGATGTATTCCCACCTAAAGATCAAGCAATCGTCATTGAAGCACAAGAGGGGCTGCCTATAAAGGACTACATCATCAAAGTTGCGTCTATTGTGAACTGTATTGAAATAAGGTTCGTGTCACGTATTTCTAATAATAGAATCTGTGTTTTTTCTCTAGTCAAAAGATAACAGAAAGTTTTACTGATAATAACAAATCAATTAACTTTAATAACATAGGATTAGGTGTCAGACCACTTATTAGTAAGCACAAATGAGTTATCATTTCCAATGTTAGCCCAACAATACCTCATGATGTAATATAAGCATAATTTACCAAGAGGAACATAGTAACTGCTACAAAGATTTCATTTATTAAAGCAGGATTATCAGAACCAGGACTGTCACATATAATGAGTTTCAGGAGACAGGTGTATATTGAATCTGATGACACAGATAAACTCCCAGATTCTCTTGTGATATACTTTGATAACACATCATACCGTATTTTTCTGTCTACCGATAACACGTTTTGTTCATTTGTAGACAAGAAGAACACATAGCTCAACTGTGTCCAAATAAACCTAATGTAAATGAAATGGAAACATCTGAAAGTTCTACCCAGCATGTACCTAACCTCAACATCAGTACAAGCCCACAAACAGTAAATAATGCAATGAAGGAAATAACAAATAACAATTTCCCTCCCCTTCAAAAACGACACCTACCTTCAGAGTCATCAACTCAACCACAAAGTACTTCCAGTAAAAAGTCTCAGGGGGACAAGAACACAAGGCAGAATAAAAAGAAAAAGTAACTTGAAAATACTGAAGAACCTTTAAATAACCAAACAAAAACTGTTGAAGAATTAACTGTAGAAATTAGGAACACAATTGAAACCAATGGGGATAAATATCCACTATCTGATGAAGAACTTGTAAGCTTCTTAGAAAACACCATTGGATTTAACAACCCAGCAATGATTGCAAAAGACTACACTACAGACATACAAGGATTAATTACAATAATGAGTGAGACCTACCTCTCACTCTGTGATAGATCTATAAAAACAGGTTTATAAGAATATTAAATAAACTTTAAAAAAGTATTGAAATACAGAATGAATCTGAATATTCATCAACAGATTAGTAGCTGCTAAACTATTCTTGACATTCTCATCCTACAACGGAATGTGAATGGATTCTACCCTAGATATGAAAGATTACAACTATTATGCCACCAATATAAACCTGATGTCTTATGTTTGCAAGAGACTAACTTCAAAAACAACAAAAGTAGTACTGTTTTTTACCATAACATGTGAAATATTTCCAACCACTGGTGCAATGTAAACTGTAATGTAATTCACTGAACTAAAATGTAAAAATGTAAAGAAGTATGTAAACCATGCTATGAAAACCCCTTATTGTAAACTTACAGAATAGTCGCTAACAACCTCGCAGTTGATGCGTCTATAAATACATTTTTAAAAAAAGCGGAAAACTTTCTACTATTAATAACTGACATTAAAAGTTAAGTTAGTTAAACAATATTTCACAACGAAAATAGAAGCAAAGTGAAAGTTAAATTTAATTCAGAAGACAATTTCAGAGATCTACCTAAATTTTACAATGAGAACAGCATAGTATATCACACGTTTCGTGACCCAAATTTAAAAACATTTTCAATAGTAATAAAAGATATTCATCCATACTATAGTGAAACAGAAATCTTCCAAAAACTAGTAAAAAAAATACCCAGTGATAAAAGTAACCCGCCTTCACGGGAAAGACAGAAAACCTTTAACAACATGTGCTGTAGATTTAGAGAACAATAGCAAGAGATGGAGTGTTCTATCATTAGATAGGTTCATTTATAGTGTTATTAGAGTGTTTCCTAGATTCAGTACGAAAATTCCAATTCAATGTAAAAAATGTCAGAGGTTTGATCTGAACACACTGAAGCTAACTGTGGACGCCCCCCAAGATTTGGTAGCTGTTTGGGTAACCACCACTATTCTAAATGTACGGAATCAAAACGGAAACAACTGCGAAATGCGTAAACTGTAAAAAGGAGCACTCCGCCAATTGAAAAGGATGTGAAGTTTATCAGAAACTGCTAAAGAAACACGCAGAGCGATATAACCAAAGACAACAGATATTTACAATTAGAAAATCTGCGGAGACAAATAACTTCTATAATGACCAAAAACAATTCCCTCGAAATTATCCACAAGAGACTAACCCAACGCAACTTCCTCCCAATAATCCCTGGTTCACGAATCATCAAAGACTTAACTTCCAAATCCCCCGCAAATGAACTCCAATCTTCTTTCACACCAAGGGCAGATGATAACAGCAATCATTAACCAAGTAATAAACGCACTCATTCCACAAATTCAAATATTAGTAAAATCAGCCCTCGATAATGGACGTAAATAAAAATCCAGAAACTGAAGATTCTGAACAGGAACGCGAACGGAATAAAAAGGCAAGAAAATAATTTGCAATACTTTATAAAGAGTCACGACATAAAAATAGCTTGTATTTCAGAAACTCACCTGTTACCCCAAATCAAATTTTCAGTATCAGGCTTAACATCTATCGGAACGACCGTCTCTCGGCGATGGCCGCAGGAAGAGTAGCTATTTTAGTGCGCAAATACATAAAACATTCGTTAATTAACAGACCCACGGCAACCACCTAGAAACTATAGCAATAAACACCGAAATAAATAACAAAGACACAACCGTAATAGCGGCATATAAATGTCCTTATAAATTATTTCCTAGAAAAATATACACGGAAATTTTTGGAAACAACAATCATATAATGTTAATAGGCGACCTCAATAGCAAAAACTTCGCTTGGGGATGAAACAAAACAACCCCTCAAAGGAAAAATTTACTAAATATAACTACCGCCCTTAATTTAAGTATTCTGGCTCCAATAGAACCCACTCATTACCCTTACAATAATAATATAATTCCGGACATTGAATATCCTCATCACAAAAAATATTGATTTACCGATATATCAAAAAGTATTTCCTGAGCTCGACTCGGATCACAATCCAATAATCATATCACTCCATCCTCTCTCTATCTTCTTTTTATAATCTTTTTAAAATTAACTGGCTTAAATTCAGGGAAAATTTAAAAATCAACTACAGACATCCACACAGCATTCAATCCGCTAATGATGTAGATAATGAAGTCAAACGATTAGTCAACTACATCCACGAATCCCTCACAAATTCTACCACTTATCTCAAAAGAACAAACTCGATAGACAAGCAACTAATTCCAATAAAAGTTATAAACCTAATTAAAAATCTAAGACGCTTTTGGCAAATGATACGATGTCCGGACCTAAAAAGAAAATTAAACAAACCGACGAGACTGATTAAAACAAAACTAGACCAACATAGATACGCAGGCTTCCATAATTTTCTAAAAGAAATTCACCTATCATCTAGGCATATATGGTTGACTATGCAGAGAATAAAAAGACAAAAACAAGAATTTCCACAACTTAAAGTAGGTTCAGAAGTGGCAAATTCCGATTTAGAGAAAACTTCTCTTATAGCAGACTACCTCGAAAAATCGTCCAATCCAAACCCAGTCGAGAACGAACATTTTAATAAACAAGTAGAGGAATTTAATCAGAATTCACCACACACAGCACCAGTTAATATAAAATATATACCCCCATCAGAAGTTAAACGAAAAATTAAAAAATCAAAAACTAAAAAATCACGAGGATGCGATTTTATTAGAAATAAATTTCTGAAATAACTAAATAACAACATGACAGCAGGTATTACAGTAATTTTCAACGCAGCACTCAGACTATGTTACTTTTCCAACGATTGGAAAATCTCAACAGAGCTGCCCTTCCGCAAACAAGAAAAAAATTCAAAAGATCCAGCAAGTTATAGACCAATAAGCCTGCTCCCCTCATTGTCGAAAATATTAGAAAAACTTATTTTAAAACGACTAATACAATTTCTAACAAACACAAACGTAATCCCAGGTACACAATTTTGATTTCGACCTAACCACTCCACAACACATCAAATATTACGATTAACCGAATACATAGCGCAAGGATTCCATACCAAACAACACACTATCGCAATATTCCTGGATATAAGTAAAGCCTTCCACCAAATATGGCATCAAGGCCTTCTTTACAAATTAAGACAAATAGGCACTCCAGACTACTTATACCAAATTCTTAAAAGTTCAATCAAAGGAAGTTTCAGTTCAAAATTAACGATGCCACATCACCTTTATGCCAGATTTCAACAGGACTGCCTCAAGGTTCACCATTCCATTGTCCCCAATATTATTCAATATACATATATATATATATATATATATATATATAGCAAATAGCGCTTTACGCTGATAACATTGTACTTTTTTCAAAGCATGGGAAAATTACGTCAGCTTGAAATAACTTGCAAGATGACCTCAACATATTCAATAAATGGGCAAAAAATTGGAGAAATAAAATAAATTCAGATAAAACACAGGCAAAACTTTTCCCCCTAAGACACCCCATCACCCCTTCCCAGTTCATTGTGCACAACGAAAAAATCCCCTGGGTTCCAAGTAAAACAGCAGCCAAGTACGTAGGAATGCAACTTCATACAAAACTAAATTTGAAAACACACCTCCACACAACAGGAACAAAAACACAGACAAAAATATCCCAACTTTACGCACTTTCACGCTTCACAAAAAATCCTCCCTTAAAATAGAGAACGGAATGCTAATTTACAAATCTATAATTAGACCCACAATGACTTACGCATACCCGATATGGGGAAATGCAGCAAAATCTAACATAAACATACTGCAAACTATACAAAATAAAGTTCCAAGAATTATCATTGAAGCCTCATGGTTTATTTCGAACAAGCAAATCCTCCATGAACTGCAAATTCCCACAATAAAAGAACACATGGCCAAACTGTCTGAAGACTTCTTTTCATCATTCCCCACATCTCCCAGCACCTTCATATTCAACCTGGGACGCACATCAGAACCGAACTTACGTATCAACTCACGCTTCCCCAAAGACAGATTCGGACCACCATAAAACAGCAGAAAATCGGCCTCAAATGATATATCCTCCATCGAATAATCATATCAACGAACATACTCTGTAATTTCAATTTACTTTCAAAAACAATTAAAATTTTTCAAAATAAACCAAAAACCTTTAACGCACCCATTCAGGGCACCCACAGTTAGGAAATAAACCAAACGTTATGTATGTTTCTATTCACAACCCTGAAAAACACGTATGTATGTTGAACATGAAGACAATAAGTTAAGAAATAGCATTTAAAATAGACATTTTTAGAGTACTTAAGGGGAGTATGTAGTGCCTATTCTGATAATGTTAAATCTTCAAACTTCCGGTGCACTTTTTCCGCGAACAATGAAAGTTACATCTTTGATATTTTACAGCAGTTTTGTTTGATGATTTTTCAGTGCGGTTGACAATTATTTTTTGCATTAATGCATTTCATTTAAATGTTATAATATATAACTTATATTGAAATATATCCATCCATATACCCGTCTTGCTGCCGTTAAATTCCTGTAACCTGTTTCCGAATTTCTAATAAATATATGGGCGCCAGGAAATGGTTACGAGAATGAGCTCCCAAATTATTTACAAATCCGTTGCTGACTCAGTAGGCGGGTTCTTTACAGAAATAATCGTGAATAATTACGATTACTTGATTCGCCCCCCATACGGAGAAGCGTGGAATCTGAAATGCAAAATTTAAATATCCTACTGGATTGCCCGTGACGGCAAATGATAATCAGCTTTCATCAATAGCAAATAACGAAGTTATTTATAAATTTTAGTAACAAAGTATATCATTCTTTTTGGTCATGACCTTTACTATAGCGCTATAGAACCTGTTATCCATAAGAATCTTGGGCGCTGTCCTGGTAAAGGATGTCTCCCCTAAGACTTCAGCAATGGGCCTCGTCCAATCTTCTTTTTTGCTACCGACCAAATCCGTATCTTGTCGTTTCTTCTCATAAACCACTATGTACACTGTTTATCCATTGGCTTTACATCCCCATTCACCTGCTTGAATTGCTACAAGTTCTAATACTACTTATTGTTCATTACCTAAGCAAAATCGTAAGTGCTGTTAAAGTATTAGCATATAAGTTCACCAAGTTATCATCGGGTTCCTATCATCGGAGACTAAGTTCGATTACCATTGTCCGCTTAATGAAATTTATAAGTCCCACTTTTGGCATTCACTGGCACTCACTGGCAAGTTTAAATAAACTACTATATATCTAGCACCCTGGCCCGATCTCTATCGTGTCGAGAGCTCGAATGAATCTTCTTGTATCCTTATTCAACATATCATCTTTTACCCTCTTGTTTAAAACAAAATTATGCGATCTACTTATCGTCCGCGTTTGAACTAATGGGCATTGTTTATATGTTGCACTCCGGTACCATAGCAACCGGCGTGTTTTTGCTAATAAAGTATTATTTCTAATGAAATTCGCCGAATTTCATATTGGTGACAATCTGATATGTCACAATATAGATAGATAGATAGATAGATAAATGTTAAAATAAATGTTTTTTAAATGTACTTATTTTATGTCGCATCGATTGCTGAGTTTAATAGACACTTACAATGAGAAATAACATTACATGCACAAATATGCACACGAATGTTTCAGAAATTTGAAATAAAGAGTAAATTTATAGAGCTTAAAGTCAATGAACCAAAGACCAAAGAGGGTAGCGGAATAAAGTAGGCAAATTTGGGGATAAAAGGGGATAAATATTCTTTATGTTGAAAATCGTAATTGAAGTGTAAAAAAGCAAGTGTTTCGTCGGATTGGAATCAATTTACCCTGAGTACTTCGAACAATTGAAAAATATGTGTTTTTTAGCTTTTTATATAAGTTAAATTTTTTTAACCCCATACGCGTATGAATATTAATTTAAATTAATCTTGCGATTTTCTGTAGATTAAGATGTTTTGAAAATTTATCAGACAATCATATCCGATTTTGATCCTTACAATCAACAAAGAAGAAGGGAAAATAGAAGAAAAGTACTTTTTCCTTCGTATTTTAGCGTAAATAGCTGACATGCTATTTTATGTCAAATATCTCATGTTCTGACGCAGATCATAAAAAGGGCTAAATATAAATTTTATTCCTGAAAAATTATCTTATAAAAATATAGTTTTCCAAAATTTCAACCTTTTATCTTATAATTTGCAGCCGATAGCTCAAAATAAATAAAACAATAATTTAATAGTTTCCTATTTATTTTCTTATAATTAGGTTTTGTTTGATTAATTTTCGTAGTTTTTCTGTTTTAGGTTTATTAGAAAAGATAATGAAAAACTAAATTGTAATAATAATATTATAATCTACTGTAATTTGAATATTGAACGAATTACGGTTTAATAAAATTGGAGGAGAAGACATAATAAAGAAATAAATAACTTATGTAAAGGGGAAGATGAAACTAGATTTGTGAAATCCCGAAGTTTTTTTTGTCACTGGGACATGCACAAAATACAAGAGTATTAATAATGAATAAAATATATTGACACAAAATTATAGGAATAAGAAAAGTGATGGACCCCAAGATAAAAGAAATTCAAAATATTATGGATGATCTGACGAAGATGTAAATTACCAGATGGCTAATGAAGGTTGAAAGAAGAGAAGAAAGGAGGCAGATCGCAAAGGCATCCCAGGCGCACATCGGACCGTGGTGCTTTGAAAGAAGGAAGATGTTTTAAGCAAGGATTCATGCCTTACTGGCCACCCTTGCCCTATCGAGGTCTCCCTCTGATGCTCCGTGCCGCGCGCTGCACTTGTCTTCTCTCCACTTTTTCTCTCCATTTGCACCTGTTCTCGATGTTTCTTTGCCTGCGTTTTTTGCGCTTCCATGGTTAATCTTACGGCCTCGTCGTGACTACTTCTTTGGATCAGCCAGGCACTTGCTTCTCACTGACTCACTGAAGTTTGACGCTACATAATTTTTTAATCTCTCAATTTTTATTTTCGTTTTCAGAAAATAAAATAAGATATGATAGAATGACTGTACCATAGCAATTACTAGAAAGTTATTCATTTATTTAAAAACATGCTTTTACAGGGCACGCGTAAAAAAAAGTGCGATGAGTGAATTCAATACTGGAATGCTAGTAAAAGTAAAGAATACAAATTTCATACCCCTCTTGAAAATTGTAAAATGTAATTGCGATCAACCCTAATTTGTTGGGGTATTAACGTATTGTATTACCACTAACCATGTTGCCTATCACTATTACTTAAGTAGTATATTATACTAATATGGTGAAATTCTTTTACTGCAATTTATTTAGCACATCTTGAAGTATTTCCATGGGAAACTATCTCATAAATTTTCTAACTTTTAAACGTTCATAAACATTTCTTTTTACTTACTTTTTTCGACTGCTTCAAAATTAAAAATATGTTTTTCGGATGTTTCAGTCGCAAATAATTTTGTTTCTTTTTACCTGATGAATAATACTGTAGATGCTACTAACGATATCTAAGAGAAAAAAACGCGTAGATCTAAAACATGTGGAATCAAATACTACGGAATCGTCTCATAGTATATGTGACAAACAACACACTAATATTATTGCAATCCAATCATGTGTTACATAACTATAGCTTCTTTCTTATTATTTTGAAGGGGGAATGACGAGGCCGATTCCCAAATTACTCCGCGTGTCAAATGCAGTACCATCTTCTTTGGTGTAAATTGAGGGGAGAATGGATAAGAAAATCGTTGTTTTGATAGGGTGCTTCTTAAACAAACATAATTTTGTAGCTTCCACAGACGGGATCGTATTCTCTTTGAGGACGTTTTCCTGCCTAAAATGCCTCTCCCATTTATTCCCATCCCCTTGGGGCCGGGAGCATCTGCGAGACGGTGACATTTGCGTAATTAATCCGGGCGGCCCCGCTGCGCCACGCGCTCGTCGCGTCCTGCAGGGGCGGCGGCCCCAGGCGCGCAGCCAGGCACGCACTCCGCCCACGCCCAGCGCCAGCGGCGGCGGCCCGCGCGCTAGTCTCAGAGAACTGCGCAAAGGCTCTCATTAGCGTTCGGTAAACGGGACAGTTTTATCCGTCCGGGTTAAAGCTATTTAGCCATTAAACGAAAGTGACAAAAGTCACGCTGTTTTACTGTTCCGGATTAATAATAATAATAACAATAATGATAAAAACCATAATAATAATAATAATAATAATAACAAGGAGAAAAAGACGAAGAAGAAGGAGAAGAAGAAGAAGAAGAATAAGGGTGACTTAATTATTGGTGAGACTCAAGTCATAAGGCCTGTTCTTCCATCTAACCAAACAAATATCTTACATTATTGATTCTTTACTAAAAGTAAGAGCCAGCAGTTACATTTGTGGGTATCTTTAGCTCCTGCATAAAGGTTGAACTTTCACCTTCGTTGGTATAACCACACTATATTCGCTACAGACGTTTACGCATGAACGTTCAGGAACGAACACGTTTCCTGAAGAACATCAGTACCCTGCGGATTTCGTTCATGACAGTTTTAACAGGGGTAATTTAGAGGCTCGTATTTACCTTGCCGGGTAAAACGGTAGGATAACTGCCGTGTAGTCCCAACGTGATTGGGGATTAAGGGATACCGGACCACTTCCCTGGTAGATGTACGGGCTGACAAAGGCGATGTTACCTGTCCCGACAGCTGCTGGAGATCGAGACCACCGAAACCTTACACGCGATATTCCTATTGATCGAAGCCTTGCACTGATTGAATGTTTTACTGCGCACGTCATTCATAAGTAACTTTCATGAATTATAATACAACTAGGTACCCGACCTAGTCAGATTATTCATCACTGAGTTCGGTAACCTATACTTTTTTAATTTTTTTTTCTGTTTAAGTGTTTATTCAAAATTTGAGAACAATCGCATGAGTGGTTCAAAAGCCTTCATGGAACATTAACACGTACATTAATTGTTATGTATTAAGACTAAAAACATTACAAATTTAATGAATAATTTGCATCAATTTATTATGTGACTGACATCACAAATCTAATGATGCTTTTTGATGTAAAACTTGCTTTCGTTAACAGTTTAAAAGCGTAGCATTAGTTATTGCATGAAAATTCCCATTTTTATGTTTCCTTTCTAAAGTTTTTTTGCATATCTTACAATTTCAATTCGGAAAAGCACTGAATAATTTTCAAGTCCCTTTTTCCTTCGACTCAATTTCCGCGGCGAGAAACAATGACGGTAATGTGAGTACTTCCTGTCATGACAACAACTGGTGTGTTGACATGCGAGCGTAGCTGTCGTAGTAATGCTCTGGCCCTGTCAACGACTGTTAAACCTCTAGAACTGGAAGATCACAATCTCGCTTTACACGTCTCAACTAGAAATGATATACATCATAAGCATATGAAACTTTTAGTAAGACTTCTGTAGAGTTTCCATATTTCAAACCATCAGAAATACCTCAAGAGGCGTTAAAATTTCACAAATAAGTGCAGATCACAATCATTTTCTTGCAAATTGTTTGTACAGTATAAACTGATTTCCCTACTGGACAAACCATGATTTTTGGTCGATTGCCTATCTGCATCTTAACTAAGTACATACCCTTTAACAAATCATCCCCTTTCAAGCTCATTATGAACATTGACTCTCATTTACCCATTACTCTAGGCCACATGAAAAAGTACATTACAGTTAATGGGCAGTAGAACCACATTAAAGGCAAAGTCCATCATGTGGAACTTGTGGTTGGCTATCCGAGAGAGGCAGATTGTTTCCCATTTCTCTCCTTTTATCTTTGGTATGCCAAACCAAATCGCATCACAGTCATTATCATTTATTTATGACATCATTTACGTCTGACTCACAAGTTGTGTCACTGACATCAATCTTCGGACCAGCCCAACTCCTGGTAGACCCCCTGCTTGTAATGGATCGTCGCGCCCTCGGTGCGCCGCTGGCGAAGCCTCCGTCGAGGCGCGCTCGCGTGACGCACCTGGGCGATCGCTCGCGGAGGCTATCTTTAGGCGTGAAGTGGCCGAAGACGCCGGCGGCCGCCCGGCGGCGGCAGGGCGGGCCCCCAGGGAGCAGCGCGGACGTCACAAGGAGACTTGTGTCCCGGGAGAGCAAAATGCACAGCCACGAACGTATACGAAGACAGCCGAGCGGAATCGACAAATGATTTTTGCATGCCAAATGATTTTTACACTGATTTTTACGATTGATACTCGCCAAATAACGTTTAAGGTTAATATTCGCATAAAATTCGTTGGTTATTATGCGTGTGACAGACTCAAGGATGTTTTAAATTAACGCGAGGCCCGAAGGTCCGAGCCTCGTCCTCAACTTGGACACGCGTAGCGAATCTTCACAATTCCGCGGGAAAATTTCTGATTCAAAGAAGGAAATTCTGATTCAAACTCCAAACCAATGTAAATGACTTGTGTCTCGGGGGAGCTCTCCAATCGCTCGACTCCGCTTGGCTGCCTTCGTGTACGTTCGTGGCTCCGCATTTTGCTCTCCCGAGATACAAGTCAGAAGGAGAGGACATTCTACTGCTGACCACGGCACGGTGCAGATCGCGCTCCGCTTAGTAGTCTTGGTTCAGTTACAACTGTGGTGACCGAGGTGACTGGGCGATGTGATTTAACTGTGTGTTTTTTGTTTAAGCAGTAATATTTGGTGATATTCTGTATTTGGTGATATTAAGTAAAACAACAACCAACAAACAGTGCAACGATTTATCTGTGAAAAATGAGTGTAGATAGTGCCCCCCCTGGGGGGCTACTTGAAACCTCAGGGTTAATTGTGCAGTCAATGGAAATGACCAATGAAAATTCCAACGGCGGTGAATTCTACGGGCAGGGATTCACATTTTCATCGTCATCAGTGGGCGCCTTTCATCAGGAAAATGCATCACAGAACGTGAGTCTAAACGGCAACGTGTGCCCTGATTCAAACAAGAGGAAAAAGCTTGATTCTGACCATGGAACAGAGGATAATATTAGGTACAACGTACCAGTAAGTTCACACTATGAATTACTAAGAAATTTAGACAATCGTGATAATTTTGCAAGTGATATAACTGTAAAAATTCCACCAATATTCATTCATAATGTTAACGACAACGGATATCTACTTCTAGTTAGTGATATTAAAAAAGTAGCCAAAAACGAGTTTACTATTAAACAACAAAAAGACTTTTATCAAGTGAACTTTGTAACAATTGAAGACTACAGAGAATACAGAAAATTTTGTGATGGAAATAATATCCAATATCATTCTTTCAGAGATCCCTATCATTCTAAGCTCACAGTCATAATTTATGGTATACCTGTCGCTTATTCTCAGAAAGAAGTATATGATGAATTAGTAAGGCTTACGTACCCAGTGACAAGCGTAACAAGGCTATATAATAAAAATAGAGAACCTCTATGGTCCTGTGCTGTAGATTTAACGAACACTGAAAATGCTAAATCAATATTTAATGAAACTAAATTATTTTATTCTGTAATTAAAGTGCGAATGCGAAACGCTCCAAACAAAGTGATACAATGTAAGCGTTGCCAGAGATTCAAACACACCCAAGCTAACTGTAAATTAAATCCAAGGTGTGTTCGTTGTGATGGGTCACATCATTACTCACAGTGTACTAGATCAAAAAGAGAACAACCGATTTGTTGTAACTGTGGGGAAAATCACACTGCGAATTATCGTGGCTGCAAAAAATTTAAAGAATCAGAAAGTGGACGAAAGCAATGGCAAGGTCTTAATGCTCAAACCTCTAATTCAAACACTGGCGGTAAGCAACCTCCAAGGAGGCCGCCACCAGCTGATAACATTCAAAACTTTCCCCCACTGCCTAAAGTAAATACGCCTTTGCCTTCTCAAAACTACGAAAGTCGTAATTCAAACTGGAGAACACAAAATTCCAATAATGCAAACAATTTCAATTTAATTAGCACAATAGTAAATCAAATATTAGCAATTATTGTTCCTCAGCTACAAACAATGATTCAATCTTTAGTTCCTGCACTTATTAATGGCATTAAATAATTATGATGAAACGAGGTTATTAAACTGGAACGCAAATGGCATAAAACGCCAAACAAATTCATTCATTCACTTTTTAAATGATAATAAAATAAAAATAGCATGCATAACCGAAACGCATTTACTGCCAGGTGAAAAATTTAAAGTTAATGGATATGCAGTATATAGAAACGACAGGTTAACGCACTGTGCTTCGGGAGGGGTGGCAATCTTAATTCACAAAAGCATGAAACATTTCCAAATAGATATTCCATTAGACAAAAACCTAGAAACGGTAGCAATTGTAATTTACGTGAATAATGAGGAAATTGTGATTGTATCAGCATATAAACCACCGAACTACCCTTTCCCACAAGGTATTTATAAAAATATTTTCAAGAAGCATTCAAAAGTTCTTATAATAGGGGACTTAAATAGCAAGAACACAGCTTGGGGTTGCAATTCAACCTCAACACATGGCAGAAAGCTATTGCAGCTAATAACTGACGAGAATTTAGATATCCAAGCACCCAGTGAACCAACTCACTATCCTTACAACAATAGAATAATACCAGATATTTTAGATATAATAATCTCTCAAGGAATCAACTTCCCAATTTATCAAACGGTTGTTCCGGATCTAGATTCGGATCATAACCCAGTTATTTGCTCCTTCCAAGAAAAAATTCCAAAAGATAGTACCAACAAAACACTTTACACAAACATCAACTGGAATAAATTTCGCTATCTAATGTCCCAAAACCTTGAATTTCCAAATTCAATTCAAAATGATACTCAACTTGAATTAGAGATAAACAGAATAAACAATGCAATTCATAAAAACTTGAATGAAAGTATTATACCATCCCTTCCAACACACAGATCGTGTAGGAAATTGCCTAAAGAACTTTTGGATCTGATAAATAAAAAACGAAAACTGAGAAGGGAATGGCAAATAAATAGAAATCCTAATTACAAAAGAAAAATAAACAAACTAGCGAGGATAATCAAAATCGAATTAGATAATTTAAGGTATTCAAGCTTTCAAATTTATTTATCCCAAATACATCCTAATTCAAAACGGCTGTGGACAACAATAAAAACTATAACAGGGGAGAAAACAAATATTCCTCCTCTAAACACCCAAACAGGAAATTCTGTACACACGGACCAAGAAAAGGCCGATTATATCGCCGAAAATTTTGAAAAAACTTTTACCCCCAACCCAATGATCGATGTTAAACATAACAAAGAAATTGAAGAGTATATGAGAGACACGTACTACAGAGTACCCACCCCAATAAAATTTATTAGCCCCCTTGAAATAACTACAATTATAAATAATCTCAAAATTAGGAAGGCTCCAGGCCATGACCAAATAACAAACAGAGTCTTGAAAGAACTACCAAGAAGCTCGATTGCATTTCTGGCAGCAGTGTACAATTCAGCACTTAGAACTGGGTATTATCCAAAATCATGGAAACAAGCCATTATCCTCCCAATCAGTAAACCAGGCAAAAATCCGAAGGAAGTAACGAGCTATAGGCCTATTAGTTTATTATCCTCTTTATCTAAAATATTTGAGAAACTGGTACAAAAAAGACTTAACAAATACCTCATAGAAATAAGAGCATTGCCAGATGAGCAGTTCGGATTTAGGCAAAATTATTGCACAACTCATCAGCTCATCCGCCTGGTAGAACAAATTGCTAACGGTTTCCATAATAAACAGCATACAATAGGATTGTTTTTAGACGTAGAGAAAGCTTTCGATAAAGTTTGGCATACTGGATTACTTTTCAAACTCAAACATCTGGGAGTACCTTTCTATTTACAAGATATTATAAGTAGTTTTATTGCAGACCGAACGTATAGAGTTAAAGTAAACAGCGCACTTTCACAAACTAGAACAATAGGAGCGGGGGTACCTCAAGGTTCTGCACTATCGCCGCTCCTCTTCAATGTTTATTTTTCAGACATTCCCACATTAGGAGACTCAAATCTTGCGCTATTCGCAGATGATACTGCAATATACACAACTCATGGAGATATAAAAATAGCAAAAGATAACATCCAGGCGGATATCTCATGCTTTCTAGAGTGGGCTCAACAGTGGAGAATAAAAATAAACCCAACTAAAACCCAGGCCAAAATTTTTACTCTTTGTAAACCAAAGTTACCTCGCCCGCTAGTATTAAATAACACTATAATCCCATGGCTCCCATCCGATACACCAGTAAAATACCTTGGGGTTCATATTGATAGCAAGTTAACTTGGAAAAAGCACATTGAAGTAATAACCAATGCAACATACGCCAAAATATCAAAACTATACCCATTAATTAACTTCCGCTCAGCCTTAAATTTGGAATGTGCTATCTTAATATTTAAATCTATTATTAGACCATCACTCACGTATGCCTGTCCGGTCTGGAATAACACAGCTAAAACCAACATTGAAAAACTTCAAATAGTACAGAACAAGTTTTTACGAAAATGTACAAAGGCCCCTTGGTTCATATCAAATATACATATTCAAAGGGAACTTCAAATAGAACCCATAATAGAACATATAAGAAAAAACCGTAACAATTTTTTTACTCTTCTTTCATCCTCCCCTTGCAGTACAAAATTCACAATGGGAAAAACTTTAAACAATCCCAAAAGAATTCGCTCTCGATATCCCAAAGACATGTTTAAACCCCCATAATAATATATATTAAATATGTAAATCTTCATCCCAATGTATGTATAGAGTGTATCTAGATTTAAGAATGTATAATGTATGTAAAAAATGTGTATTGTATGTCAAAAAATTGTGTATTGTTTAGTTGTAAGTATTAGAAATATAAGTATTGAATCCTGTAAATTAGCTAGTAGTAAGATACAAGAGTGAGAGGTAATATGCTCAAATGTGAATTTCCAAACGTTATGTATTACCAATAAAAATGTACAAACCCCTGAAAGGCAAAACTGCCGAACAGGAAGAAAATAAATTAAAAAAAAAAAAGAAGGAGAGGAGACCCACGGCAAGCGCTGCGCCTCCCAGTGCTCCTGAGAGAATGGATTTCAGTTACCTTTTCCTTCTAGTAAACGATGGTGGGGCGTATTATGAAGGGCGAAGGATGATGAAAAATTAAGAATTTAATTATATGAATAATATTCTTTATTATAATCCTCAGGCTATTTCGTCTATTCATTACATGAATTTTCTAACAGCTTTTTCGTTCAGTTTGCCTGATTAATTACGCAAATGCTGCGATGGTTCCTTGTTTTGTCTTTAGACATTATGCTTGCACTAGTGTCACTATGCGCTAGTTTTCAAAAGCTCTCCTTTTGCTACAAGTGGTAAGGGTGGAGTCGAAGAAATGGGTTATTATTTTGTCCGTCATACTAAAAAATCAAACCTGCAGTTTTTAGTGTTGTAAATAATTCTACAACTCGGCAGCGGAAATTTCTAGTTTTCAAATGTTGCTAACCATGTTCTTTTTTTATTTCCTAGCCGTTCGGCCCTCCAGGCCTTTCGAGGGTTATTATTTATAAAATCTGCATTAGATGAAGAACATAAGTCTCCTTCAGTACATCAGGGCACAAGCACACTTACTTGAGCGTATGTTTTTTATTTATTTACAGGTTTCTATTTACATTTAATACCATTGAGAAATTATCACACTTGTGAGTAATACATATTGTGACGTACCGAAATATATTTGTAAATATGCCCGACCTTTTCACGATACATCAGCACAATAAAACACCAATTCTCAGGACATGGCCTCTTGAATATTTCCATACGGAAATCATTGGACGAATTGAATAAGAATATTTCGAATAATCAGCTAAAATTACTATACTAAAAAAATATTAGACGTTTCTATGTTGAACAAATAAAATTGTATTGATTGTCTACATGAACAGTAAAATTGAACTAATAAAACTTTTATTACATCAGTGCATACGTGACTTAGCTTTCTCTCTTCTCGGTTGTTTTCGGTTCACATATCACGTAAGCTTCTTCCTCACATAACTTAAGCGCCCAGTTCAATTTGTCTAAGTTCTTGTCTCGCTTCCTTCAGCGAATACCATTTTATTACAAAACACCTCTTCTATTAAAACATTGATTTGTCTAAAACACAGCCAAAAACGTCCTCTCTCACACTTGGTTTTCATGTCACATAGCTTTTTCAAAGCCCTCTTGTCTCTCCATTTTTCACATCCTCCTATAGTTCCACTTAAGTTCACAGGGTTTACATAAAATGTCCACACGTGTTTCATCCACATGTAATATATTACAATATATAGTTTGTACAATCATATATAAAGTTTATAATCATGTCACCGGCAATTCATGGTGGCTTCAAGTGATCTTTTAGAAAGCGTGACAATATCCTGGATGGTGCGTAAGCTGTACGGCCAAGGTTAAACTCCTGTTGCTGGGACTAGCTTCAAGCCTTAAATTTAAAAAAATTGATATTTTATTTATGTATACTTTAATGCCACTAATGTTTAAATTCTCTTTAGATTTGAGCATTAGGAACAAACCAGGGAGATTTGGTAACCAGTCTTAGGAATGTGTTTTGATTATTTCTAATTTCTTAATGTGTGTGTTTGCATCGCTTCCCCATACTGAGCGTGCATAGGTGAGCGACGGACAGATTATAGATTTATAAATTGTTACTCCATTTTCTATTCTTAAAGCTGAGTTTTTATTTACTAGTGGGTGAAGTTTGACAATTTTTGCATAAGTTTTGTTTGCAATATCAACTATGTGGTCTTTCCATGTTAATCTTCTATCTAATTTGACTCCTAGGTATTTGTCGCATTAGTTATTGTTTAGCCAGAGAACCGGATTGTTATGGATTGTTAAAACTGGAGGGGTTATAAATCTTTTAAGCGAGAAAATCTTAGCTAGTGATTTGTTAGGGTTTATCTGGATCTTCCATTTATCAGTCCATTTAATTAAGGTATTTAAATCATGTTGAAGGCATTCCAGGGCAATAACCAGTTCATGTTGTGCAAGGATGGCAGTGTCATCTGCGGAAAGGGCTGTTTCGGTATTTAATAGTTCTGGAAAATCGGAAAGGCAAATTTTGAATAAAGTCGGGGACAATGTGGACTTGACAAGCTTGTGGAACTCCAGCTGAGATTCTGTATTTATCTGATATGGTGTCGTGTATTTTAATATTGAATGACCTATTTTGCAAGAAACTTTTAATTATATCTTGAAGATATTTGGGAATTCCTAAATGTCGAATTTTGTATTCCAGTCCTGTGTACCAGACACGGTCGAATGCTTGAGTAACATTTAAAAAAAGAGCTGCCGTGTACTTTTTCTCATGCTTTATTTTTACTATTTAGGTCACCTATAACAATGATTTTCTTATTATTATAATTCGCATTGTTATTGTTGAAGTTAAATATTGTATCCAAGGTATTTTCTGGGAATTTCTTATTAGATGGTTTATAGGCGGATATTATTATTATTTCTGAATCAGCTGTTTTTAGATTTATTGCTACCGTCTCCAGATTGTCTGAAGAGGGGCACTGAATTTGTGAATGACTAAGTTCTTTACGAATTATAATCGCGACCCCACCCGCAGCTTTACGAGAATGCCTATCATTTCTATATATATTAAAACTGGGTATCTTGAATTTGTCAGTTGGATGGAAATGCGTTTCCGTAATGCAAGCTATTTGTATTTCGTGAAAGAACATGAAGTTCCTAAATATATTCTCTTGTTAGCTTAAACCATTTGCGTTCCAGTTTAATAATTTTAAATCAGTGAGCTGGTTACGCTTCATTTTCGTAACGCAATCTGAATCATATTTTGGATTTGTGGTAACAGAAAATTCATTACTTGACTAATCACAGTACTTGTGATTGATTCGATTAATCTATTCATATCAATGCCTTGATTTGTGTACTGCATCGTATTTCTAACGTTACCTTGATAATTATTTAAAGGTTTTGTCCAAGGACCTGGTATTTCGGGTAGGAGAGGGAAGTCGGCATTGTTCCACGACTGGAGGTTGGCGGTATCTGGCTTGCCTGCTTTCATGTCTTATCCCTTGATCTACACCCTGCGCACCATTCAATGCCTTGTCCTGTTCTGCGTTATATTTGAAACCATTTGCAGGCTTATGTTTTTTGTTTAGTTCAGCCTTATATACAGAGCAGCCACGATAATTCACTGTGTGGTTTTTGCAGTTAGCACAGGAAGGTATGACCGCCGATTTAGGGAGTGTACATTTAGAGTAATGATGGTCATTAAGGTATTTAACGCAACGAGGATTGTTAAAACAGCTTGCATATGCCCAAACCGTTGGCAATTCTTACGTTGAATAGGAAGCTTAGTTTTGGTTAGAACAAACACTCTAACAATACAATAGTCTAACTTATTTAGTTTTAAAATTGATCTGCCAGCAACATTGTTCTCTACGTCTTCAGCAACTATCTGCAGGGATTTTCTGTTTTTGCCATAAAGTCTTACCACTTTTAATACAGGGAATTTATCAAGAAGTTCTTTTTTGATATCATTAACATCTAGACATTCCGGTACATCTTTTATTCCAACTTCAAATGCTTTTATAGATGGATATCTAAAGGAGTAGATCTCTATCTCGTTATTTTTGAAAAAGTGTGTAAATTTCCTGAAATCTTCGATGTTTCCAAATTGCACTTTGAATTTATTGTTGCTGTATTTAACTTCAAAATTTTCTATTTCATTTTTCACAATATCCTCTTTAAGCAGTTTATAATTTAACAATTCATCGTCTCTTTTGTTGTAATTTTGAATAATAATTGGGAGAATTTTTATTGCCTTGAATTGACTATCATCATTCTTCTCTACGTTATGTAAGGATTCAAATCTGTTTCCTACAGGTACATTATAAAGTATTTGATTTACCTCGGTTTGTGAACGTTTTTGTCTTTTATCACTTAACACTTCACTTGAATCACTGATTCTTTTCAAGATATATCTACCTTTTTTGGTTGAAGATTTGAAAGCACGTTCGATTGTGCCCTTTCCGGGCTGCTGCGAGTTCTCTTAGGCGTTTTGTTGCTCCTCGTCTGGATTTTGAAGTCCCGGGGGAGGTAGAAGATCCCCGGCAGTACACTGGCTTGCTGTGGCAAGTTAGCACTCGAATGTGAATGGAATGGTACGTACCCCGCATGATATTGCGGCAACAATTGACCATTTTAATATGCGAACATAATGTTATTTTCCATTGAGCTCATGTGGGAAGACCCTTCAAAGGTTACTTCATCACCATTTGTAGCATCCATTGCCATTTTAATATGCTGTCCCGTACCGGGGCAGCCATTTTCACACATTAAACTGATCTAGTGTTAAGGGATAATTGCATGTACTTTTATAAAAAAAATCAAAAGAAGAACAAGTAAAACCTACACCTGGTTTTACTAGTGAAACACTTTCACCCATACTATCAGCGTCGATAACACAAAACCTCACTGGTTTAGAAAGCTTATTGCAAGGAGCGACTCTCGGTGAGGTCTTACCCCGACGGGAGACGAGCTCGAACTGCACCATGTTCTATTGGTACTTTTATTCATAATTCCACTACTTGTGGTAAAAGGGCTTGGGAGAAGATTCTGAAGCTCAAGAAAATATGCGCTTATTACACTTATCATACATGTCAAACACAGTTTTCACTGTTCTTTCACGAAAATAAACCAAATTAATTGATTTTGATGGGTGATAATGATTGATAAACAATTGAATGAGAGGCAGGGGAAATGGGAGAAACCTTTGAAGACTTGTAGCGAACCTGCTTTGTCCATCACAAAAGCCTCGTGATTCGAACGGGATTTAAACCTCGATGTTCAGACGTTTAAATTGGTCAGTCTGACAACTATTGGATTATGTTGGTGCACATGGTGGTATGAAAGGCTATGTCACACATGGTGAAAATAGTTTACTTCCACGGGATTTGAAAAACAACCTTCATTTTCGCCTTCTTCAACGATGCTCCACGGCAATGCACCATGAAGGCTAGCCCATCTCTGAGCACCGGCAGTGAAATTCTTAGCATTTCAAACAGAGTTTAAAAAAGCACAAAATAAGATCGCCACAAAAGTGGTTATCAGGGGGTTCTCATTTTTTCGACACTTTTCGCTATCTATCCTACGTCATTCCTCTCATCATTTTCCCTTATACTCATCATCACTCCTTCTATGGTGGTCGAATACTGGAATGAATTAATTAGGCTAAAGTAAATAAATATTTAAAAAAGAAGAAAAACAATTGTTAAATCCTCATACCAGTACGTCCATACTGCTAGATCGTAAAAGGTTTATCACTGGAACGATAGAGTAATAGGATAACTAATAGGGCATCAATGCCCATACTAGTTGGGGGGAGTATGATATATAAGTAGGTAGCATCAAATCCATCTGTATTTCCATTGGTCAGATTTATTAACTTTGTCAGTACAATGTACAAAAATTGTTTTTGTTCAAACAGTTACGAAAAATCCTAAACGGAAAATCCCTGTTTAAAATCAAATTTTGAAGTCATCGAATATAATTACGTACGTTGGCCACAAAAATTTTGACGAGTGACTTGATTGTTCTGTGAAGCTCTTCGAAGGGTGTACTTTATTGATTGACATACACAAAAGACAGAAAAAAACAACACTGGACTTTTCCTTGGAGACGTATCATAATTGGTAGCAGACTTGTCGGGTGAGTAGCAATTTTTAATCAATATAAAGACGAGTTTTGTATTTCTTCTAATTCGTAAAAAAAAACATACGATGCTGAATAAACTGCAGGATATTTTATAAGATATTTGATAATAAATATTTCTGAAAATGATTCAGTATTCAAATCTTGATATTCTCCCATCTTTTCCAAGTTCTTCAGCAAAAAAAAATCAGTCGGGTGGGTAGGAGCGATCATGCCGATAATGAGCGCTTCTCCGCCCGCAGCGTCTCTATCTCTCCAGGCAGGCACAATCGACGGAGGAGGTAGCGACGCTGCTTGTGTCGTCCCTCAAAGGAGCCAAAGCATCGCACACGGCCACCTCCCTTCCCCAAAGACCACCTTGATTGATTTTTTCATTGTCAGCACCGCTCACCGAGATGAGTTAACAAGGTCCGCCCGCCGGCCCATGAGTTCCTGCGAGGAATGACACGACTTCGCGGTACCGCCAATCTTGCGGATGGAACTTTGAAAGATCCGCTTCTCCCCTGACTCATCGGGATTTGCGTGTCGCCGCCAGTGGATGCGGATGACGTTGGCAGATCCGTATGCTCAACGGGAGTCAATATGATATCGTCTGGACTGAGTATGTACTCTTGGCTCTAAGAGATTCGTTAGCTCAAACAAACGTTCTCGACCCATTTACTTGCTGACCCTGAGCGTTCATGATCACTGCTCTTTGCTTTCTTCGTCACCCATGACGTAAATATGTCTCAATGGTCAATTATCACACAATAAGCAAATGGTACACTACATGACGTAATGCAATTGGTGCCTTTTGAGTACCAAAAATAATCAAACTATAAGAAGTGAAACGCATTTATGAAAACTTTTAAACTATAAAAAATAACACCCACAAATTATGCCATTTGTTAGCAAGTAGATATTCTATTTCACGCGTGATATATTGTTTATAGTAACGACGCAATATTTATTACTACTGTTTACATTTTATCTGCAACTGCTCAGATACGAAAACCCACAGCATTTGAAATAACACAATTGGAAATGTACCGCAATGTATCTCGTCAATTTGACTAAGAAGAGGCAAAGAAAATGTAAGAAATGTACATTCATTGCAAAGTTCAATCAAGAAGAATTCAAAGTAAATATATCTTTTATTGCTTTTTAAATTCTTTAAAATCGAGTGTATAGACTTATCAAACATTGATACATTTACAAAAACCGCAATCGGAAGCGAACCGAAAATTCTGGTGACACCGTTGTATTGGTCTACTTCATTTCATATTACAAGACAAATGCTCTATTTTCTTCACTAGTAAGAAAACTATAAGCAGTGTTATTTTTCCTTATCATATCCATTTCACCCCATTTGTCATCATTTGCTTTCACATCTCTTTAATAATTACTTCATATGTCATTCATTACCATAACTTTAGATTATAGAAATAAAAAATATCGAAGAAATTAATACACAGGAAGAGAACCTAGTTAGTACATCGTCATCCGTTTTTTCACTCAACTTTAATTCTTCCACTCGTTGGTTCCCCTGAACTAAGCGCACTATTATACCATTTATGTTTTAGCGCAGTTTACACTTGACGCGCCCTTACACACTGCATTTTTATTGTGATGTCTACTGCTTTACACTTTTGTTCGTTTATTTTATTTCACTTAAGTAAAACTACCTCGGAGGCTCATATCATAATTAAATTTTTAATATATGATGTTCTCCATGATTTTGCGATATATTATCCAGTTTTAAGGATCATTTAAATATATCAATGTATCAGTTATAATGTAATCAGTTATTTCATTTGGTTTATTTGGTTTAGGAAGTCGACATTGGACAATTACCACGATAACCTCAAGAGGGCAGTCCCAAAACATCCTGCATTGGGTATACCTGCGACCACAATTATTCATGAGCACACTGCGATTCCAGTCAAGAAGTGAACTCTGCGACATAACAAACTGAAACATAGGACAAACAAATAAGCAGCTTTCGAACACGCGTTTCCTTAGTCAGCCGTTTACATGTACCCTCTGCCCATGGCCAAACCCAAACAAGAATTCATTCTTCTTGTTTAGTCGCCACCAATTTCAGACTGGATCTGACATTCACGTACTGAGCGTAATCGCTCTTCGGATGGGAGTGCAGACAAAATGGGGATTGAAAGTTTTGCAGGAGTTGGCTCGTTGCTAATTTGAAACACGAGTTTTGCTTGTGGGCACGCAACCACCCAGTCTAGCTCACCTACGAGGATCAACTACTAGTGGCATGTACCAATTATCTATTCAATTCTTGAGCGACATTTTAAGCATTCTTTTAAAATAATTGGATTAAAATAATGCCATCAAAGCGAAGTAAATTTGATTGCTTTGGCGGTGTCTGCTGAAATCTGTCGAATAAGAAGGTTTTTAGTAAGAAATGTTCCACAATAAGAATCATATCAATATTCTGGATATATATTTGGAAAATAAATAACATCATCGCCATGATTATTGCAAGGAAGTGCTATATTTCTTAGTTAACTTAATCACATTGAAAATTCTAGTTCGTTGATATTAGTGATACTTCCACTTGAAAATTTAAAGAAAATTCCAAATCTCTCTGTATTTTGAAAAAAATGATTCTGAGTTTTTGATCTCGCATGGTCAGGTTCCTTGAGTTTTAAATCTCTACCAAAAAATATTTTTCCACTCACTGAAATATTACTTACCTCGGAATTTACCATTCATTATGTCACTCACGAAATGCTCTAAACTGTCAAATACTACATATTTAATCATTAAATGACAAAATCTTCACGCAATTTCTAAGCTTCTTCCGATTCAATTTCTGCTCTAAATAAATGCTGTCTTTTGGTGCCGGTAAGTCTGAACGTGCTATATACATCCCTGCATCCGGCGAAACCATGCTCCCGCGAAAGCGTTCTGATCTGGAGATGAAGCGTGCGCATCTTTTCGGCGAAGGAACCGCGGGGGCCAAGGCCGGGGTCTCGCGCGTCGTCCCAGGAGAAAGAAGCCCGGAGGTCGACGGGCCACGAGTCAAGGACGCGGCACCGCCGTCCGCAGAGGTGGCGCGGAGGCCGATATGGGCCGGTGCTTTACGCGCTGAAATACGGCGCATTGTGGCGGCTTTGGCGGCCAGTTTGGCACTCGGCGCGAACAATGGCTCTGTGAATCACGCTCTGGCGAAAGTACTGGAAGAGATGCTCCACCGCCGCGATGACCGGCCCTCTTATCAGAAATCAAAAGAAGAATATTCCAGAATTTTGTACTAATTATGAACTAATTTATATCCAAAATTAAAAATTTTGAACCGATGTAGAACAAAATAAACAACGTATAAGAGTGGGTGGGCTAACTTAACGTTAAGTAAACATACCCACACAAGAAAAACACATGAAATAAAAATCAAAAAATACCACAATTTTGTATTAATTTTGAACTAATTTATACCCAAATTAAAAATTTTGAACCGATGCACGACATCAAAATAAAAAATGTTTAAGAGTGGGTGCGCTAACTTACGTTTAGTCAGCTATTAAATGTCGAGTTAATGCTATTATTATTATTGCTCTTATTGTTAACATTATTTTTATTAATGTTATTATTTTAATAATAAATAATAAATATATCTCTCTCACTCTCTCTCTTTCTCTCTCTCTGTCTCTCTCTTTCCCTCTCTCTGTCTCTCTCTTTCTTTCTCTGTTTCTCTCTTTTTCTGGCTTTCTCTCTCTTTCTCTCTCTGTCTCTCTCTGTCTCTGTCTCTCTGTCTCTCTCTCTTTCTCTCTCTGTCTCTCTCTGTCTCTCTCTGTCTCTCTCTGTCTCTCTTTCTCTATCTTTCTCTCTCTTTCTCTCTCTTTCTCTCTCTTTCTCTCTCTTTCTCTCTCTTTCTCTCTCTTTCTCTCTCTTTCTCTCTCTTTCTCTCTCTTTCTCTCTCTTTCTCTCTCTTTCTCTCTTTTTTCTTTCTCTCTTTTTTCTTTCTCTCTCTCTTTCTCTCTCTCTTTCTCTCTCTCTTTCTCTCTCTCTCTCTCTCTCTCTCTCTCTCTCTCTCTCTCTCTCTCTCTCTCTCTCTCCCTCTCTCTCTCAATTGTGACATACCTAGGGTCCAGATAGGTTGTAAAACTCTTTGTGAACAATCAGGTAACATTTTATACAAAAATGTCAATATTATAAAACTCTGGTCATGTATGTGAAGCCCAACATCATCTCGCCAGCTATTATGACAAGTTTTTCAAATTAGTTACAGGTTCATCCGAGTTTACATATATGTAGAATGACACAATCCATTTTTTACCAACTACGGTCGAATCTTTAAAGAAATAAAGATGTGCATCGATTCAAAATTTTTAATTTTGGGTATAAATTAGTTAAAAATTAGTACAAAATTATGGTATTTTTAGTTTTTTTTATTTCATTGTTTTTTCTTGTGTGGGTATGCTAACTTAACGTTAAGTTAGCGCACCCACTCTTCTCTGTTGTTTATTTTGATGTTCTGCATCGGTTCAATTTCTTTTATTTTGGGTATAAATTAGTTCATAATTAGTACAAAATTCTGAAATATCCTTTTTTTAATTTCTGATAAGTGGGTATGCCAACTATATGGTCATTCCCCCTTCCTCTAACAAGGTGCAGGAGCCACGACGAGCTTACGAGTCACTAGACGCTCTCGGCTCCAAAGGGCTTACGAGTTACGGCGGAGATAAGAAGCCAAAGCTAGAGTGTAAAAAGGCAATGCAATGCTTTAACTGAGAGAAGAGGAGCCTGAGAGAAGAGAGCCTCTAGAGCATAAGCATATATAACATGTCTGATGATACTAGGTGAACAATGATAAAAACGCAAAAAATTGCAGAATGTGCTTCCTTTTATTGCAACCAGGTAAGTACTCAAGAGTTTTAACAGTTAACGTACGCAAATCGCCAACGTTGTTAGTTTTACCTATTAAGTTATTATTGTCAACGATACAATATGAATCCCCCTTCCGTTGGGGAGAGGAGCCATTCGGCCTTTGAGTTTCTATGACGCAATCTTGGCGTTCTCGCACTATCATCGATTTGTGACGCAGTGCGTTACTGGTGTGCTTCAATCGTGATGGACTAGGGTGTGTATTCTTATCGACTATTGTAGAATAAGCGGTAGATGCAACAAATACTGAAAATTTTTGTTGGCTTTTTCCCATTTCACTTTCTTGTCATTGTATCTTCACTACATAATCATTCACCATCAATCATTTACTGAATCTCATGATCATCATATCCTTTACGCGCCCTCCTACTGATTTGTATCATTCTGTACACTCTGAGGTCCTTTCTTTCGTAACATTCATCACATTTTTTCTTAACGTCGATGAAAAAAGTGAAGTATTACAGGAATAGGAAACTATAAACAATAAATGTGTGTTACGGCCATTTAAACATCATTCATCTCTCTTTATCACTACCAACGCGTGTTTTCTCTCTCTTTCCTGTCTCTCCATAGGTGCAAAGATCTCAAATGTGAAGTCTGTTTACAAAAACGTACGTACTTTCTGAATATAACTCGATGATTAATAGAGATAAAATTTTTTGGCATTTATTCTGCGTATTTAGGGCAAGAACTGGTCAAATACTACTGAATATTTTAAAAGATGAACATAATTAAAGCCTGGACTAACTTTTTCCTTTTACCGATCAAGTTGTAATTTCGGGCCAAAGAGGTCATTTCATTTTGCTTTCAAGTTTCGGTTTTTCTAGGTAACATCGCTGCGGTCTGTAGCAGATTTACTGGGGCGTAGTTGGCCAAACCACCACAACCTCTGAAAACTTTTACTTACTTAAAAGAAGGATGATGAAAAGTGTAATGGCATGAGTAAAGTCAAATAAGAAATTTGTTCAAGAAGAGGTTTTCAGCACCTTGGAGAATTTCCTCTCTAATATCTTCACGTTCTGTTCCAAGGCGATTCCAGAAGAGAAAATTCGATTGACATCGTGACGGAAACTGGGCGTTTCTTATGAACTTGATTTTTGTGTATTTTTGTCATATACGCTCACACGGTTCTATGCATTTTTCTAATGGGTAAGGAATATTTTAGAAAGAATTTCAGCATATTTGGATTTATTAGTATTTAGATATAGACATGACTATGTAGAAAATAAATGCAAATGACAAATACATTTTCTTTAATGCAGAACTACCACTGCTAATACTGATCTTTTTTCTCAAAAGCAGTTCTTAAATAGACACTCACGGTGGGCCATGTAGTAAAAATTGCACATGATATTACCGTATTTGTCACAATAGATAAGACAAGATAATAACTGTGTATAATATCAAGGGAAATACTAAATATGTAGTAAATGAGACAATGAATCATTCATAGAAGTCTAACAGGAAACATTTTGAAACGGTCTTCAACGAGTACACCGGGCACGACTAGGTAACGCTTCCCAGTACGAAAATTTGACAAAGAAGTTATGCAAAACAACAGGGAAAGTATTGTATTGAGCTCATATGATTTACTGACCTCATATCTTCCAATACAAATTACCATATTTTTCTTTACAACCCTTAAAGCAAAGTATATATGCACATGCATTAATATAACTATTTGTATCCGTAATCCGTTCCATTCACCATTCATAAGGCATACGAGGTGTAACAGAACATCTTAACAGAAGCTCTGCTGCCTCAGAGCACAATGACTAACGCCGTGGGCATTTCCTCGGCACTTCAGAGAGGTTTGAATGCACCGCGGATACGAATACGGCGCGGCGCTGAGAAGCGAAAGGAAGTGCAGCGTGGCGTCCTAGGGAGGCGAGGAGCGGAAAGCGTTATGCAAGGCGTCGCGGTGGCTGGCGCCCGCAGCGAAGCCGCCGCGCAGATTATGCCAACCCCTGGAGCGGAGAGGGCTCCAAGATGGCGCTCCGAGAGCGAAGTACCTTCGCTATATGGGCTTAAGCGTCGTAGGGTAGGTAGAGACACATGCTTCGCAGCCCCGCTCCCCAGAAAATGAGTACGAACCATACAAAGTGAAATAATCATATAAAATATAACAATAAAATAAAACGAGGGGATAAGACGCTTATTGTTATTAAGGAGATGCCCTGATGCAGTAGCAAATAACATGCAGAGGCAAATAATAGAGATAAAAGTGGAGAATTGAAGACAAGGAAAATAAGATAATCACACGAAAACATGCTGACATTAGTCCATCATAAATTCCATTGTAATGAAAGAATTTAAACCCATGTACAACGCATAAGATCGGGTTCCTGAAGCGTTATTCTATAGAGGAGATACCATATGGACAAGAAAAATATGAAAGAATTTGATAATAGTAGTTTTAAGAGAGAATTTTAGAATTGCAGTTATATCACCATATTATTTACTTTAAGCACTTAACGAATTTTGAGCGAATGTTAATAAATGATCCAAAAAGATCACTCCTCTCATTCTTCACAATGAAACTTTCTCAGCCTTTTACGCGTTCATCTACTGCACGGATTTTTCCTCGTCGGGTGCAATTAGAAAACTCAGTATGCGATAGCTGCTAAGCCTTCGAAAACAGCATAAGAGAGTTAGAAGATAATTTGGAGATAAACGAGGTGAAAAGTCAACATCGAAGCCGATATTTTGATCTTGTCCAAACAACATACGCGTGTGGAAAGCTGCGCGTAGATTCAGCACTTTAATACAATAAGACACGTTATCGCATACAAGCTTTAAAATATTTTCATAAGCGCTAAAAACGTTAAGAATGAGCTCAGATATCACCTGTCTCACATCTGTCTCTTGTTCATTCACAATTTGAGTTTATAAGTCCGTGCGAGGCAGATGTTACACCATGTCACCTCGTTTCACGCGGAGATCTTGAATACTACAGAGAATGCAACACCGTGGCTGACCTTTAAGTGAGTTTTAAGTTTCACACAAAATTATGACCGCCGATCTATTTGCGATGGATCTAGCGATTAATAGAGCGAAAAATCTATTTGTCATTAAGCAAAATACACATTTTTTACAGAAAATAGCTTTCATCGGTTCGCTTCGTATTACTACCATTCAATAAAGTCTTCTAAAGAGAAGCTTTGTGCTGAACTCGTGGCACATAGCGAAGTCGCTAGCCTTTCACCACTGAGATCCGGGTTCGATTCCCGTCGAATCTCATGTGAAATTTGTTCCAACAAAACGAGTTTGGCTGCTTCAAAAGGGCTAGTCCAACCCCTGTGAAGTGTCCTAAACCCTTATTCTTTCCTAATTCTGGCCGCTGGGTAGTGACGCAGGAGCGCGCGGTGGGAGGCGCGTACGCGGAGATGCTACCTGGCGGTCCTCTTGACAACCGACTGTGACGAGACGCGACAGACATATTAACGGAGGATTACTCAAAAAAAAAGCGCTGTTAGTAATGGAGGATTACTCCGAGAAGCGCAGAGCGCTCCACGCCCCCCAAGGGGCTTGGAGACGCGTTGCGTCAAAATAGACGCAACAAAGTATAAAGTAAAGCTAAAAACGTATAGAGTTTCTAGCGTATCTGAGATTCCATGGAACTGGAGAGACATCGTTGTCGAAGCTTCGTGGTGCTATGTGTTGACGAAACAACGAAATATGTATATTGCATTTGTTTGCGCTTAATTTCTTTTGCCAGATGTTTTACTTGTTAGAGCAATTTTGGGAGAATTATGTACCATCTCGGACGGGCGTAAATCAAAGTACGAGCTTAGATTCGATTGGACGTCAGAAACGTTTAATTAGCGGTTAAGAGGCCTGGCGCAAAATTTGAAATGCGAAATGCATTTAATATGTATCAGCATGAACATGGCAGATTGAAAGACATGTGAAATTTTTCAGCGGAGATGCTTCTTTTTTATTACTGTGAAGTGGACGTCAGGTGCTAACCTCCCAGTTCGTATTTCATAAAGCTATCTGCCTTCTTCTTCATTTTTTAAAATAAATGAAATATTTAATTTTAATAACCTACATAGATATTAAATGTCACTGTTCAGTTGACTAAAGAGCTTATTTTGTAATTACAACAACTACATTAACACATTGATGCTAAAAGGGAAGGACATGTTCGCTTCTTTCGCGAAACTGTGCATTTATTCGCAATTAAATAAATGGTATTTTCTTGAGACAAGGGAATAAGAGAATGTTATAAGAGACTGTTAAAGCATAACTTCATTTTACTTCATTATGCGTTCATATGCCACTAATGAAAGTTAGATGATCTTCTTTCAAGCTTTACAGCTATGATTCTCTTCAAGCTGTGTGAGGCACTTATACCACCTTCTTACTCATATAAGGCGATCTTCTTCGTCAATTAACATTGTTTTAATCATAGATTTTCTTGCTTTATTCAAAAGGCTGCAGAGCTGTTTGTTGTCTTGTTTCTCGTTAGAGACTCTTAACTTAAATCATTTCTTGATTGCCACAAGAGACCATTTCTCCGCCTGGTCACAATAGGCAAAAAATTAAGAGCATTATTCATGCTTACAGTGTACACTTCTACGTACGTAACTCTCGTACATGGTATCTCCGACTTGCCAAGCTTAAACAAATTCAGGGAGAAATACCTTAAGTCGAAAAGCATTCTTATAAAATATGTAGTCTCAATTACAACTCCTTTAGAATAAATAAATCTTATTACCCCACAGCTATACAACATAATACTAAATCTCCCAAAATAATCGAGTAAGTTCAGGGAATAGAACAGTAATGTATATCCTGATTAAAACCATGAAAATCGAGTGGAAATGTAAACTGAGTCTATTCAATTAATACAACTCATTCACTACGAACATTCAAAGCACATACTATCGTTCGGGATTTAACACCCTTCTTGTACTCGCGAAATCGCGCGCCTTCAGGAAAGATCTGGAAGCGGCGATGGAGGCGGCGGCGCCCAGCCGACTGGAAACTCGTCTGAATCACTGCTCCCGATGGTATCGCTGGGGCTCCTCCGGTCCGACGCGGCCCGCGGCTCCAACATCGCTCAGGGCAGCGAGCGGGGACGGACGCAAAGGCGGGGACCGGGGGGCGGGCGCGGGGGCGGGCGCGGGGGCGGGCGCGGGGGCGGGCGCGGGGGCGGGCGCGGGGGCGGGCGCGGGGGCGGGCGCGGGGGCGGGCGCGGGGGCGGCGCGGGGGCGGCGCGGGGGCGGCGCGGGGGCGGGCGCGGGGGCGGGCGCGGGGGCGGGCGCGGGGGCGGGCGCGGGGGCGGGCGCGGGGGCGGGCGCGGGGCGGGCGCGGGGGCTGGCGCGGGGGCGGGCGCGGGGGCGGGCGCGGGGGCGGGCGCGCGGGCGGGCGCGGGGGCTGGCGCGGGGGCGGGCGCGGGGGCGGGCGCGGGGGCGGGCGCGGGGGCGGGCGCGGGGGCGGGCGCGGGGGCGGGCGCGGGGGCGGGCGCGGGGGCGGGCGCGGGGATGCGACGGGACGCGCCCAGCGACCTCCGCTCCCGGATCCCGCCAGCAGGTGGTCGCAACGCCTGCGATGACTCAGCTCCCAGGCTTCCACAAAGGGGCGCAGGGCCTCCGCCCGCGCAAGCGGGAGCACCGGAAACGCAAAGTAGCCGCGGCCGTTGCATGAACGCTCCGTCGTTCACCGTTGTCATGGTGCACACTTCGTCCAATGGTATTTGAGATGTTTGACTTCACGTCTCGATGCAGCGAAATGTTTTTGTTTCAAAGCTTAGTAGTCCTATCTTTCCCTCCCTCCACCACCACGCACAAAAATTGAATAACTCAAAACTTGACGACAAATTGTTTATAAAAGCGAGCATTTAGGTTTAGCGAGCATAAAAGGTAGAGTGGAGAAGCGAATAACTATCAGGAGCAATGCGTACGGTACTAACAACAGTTTTCGATAAAATCGAAACATGTTTAACAAAGTTTCTCGCCATATGCTCTCGAAGACATACAAAAGAGATTCAATGAAGGCAAGACAATCAAATTACCTCGACTGGATCCTACCATGTCACTAAATAACATAACCAACACATTTTAGAGGACAGTGAAAGTTCAGAAAAATCAGTTGATAATGCATGTTACATTTCTAGTACCCAAATTGGAATGCGTCAATACGCGTCATTCAATGCAAAGTGTATTATTAATATAAATTAAAAAAGAATTTCAGAAAGAAAATATAAATCTAATGATCATAATTCATCTCACTTGCATTGGCTAAGAAACTAAATGTGCCTTAACAAAATTAAAACAAAAACCGAACGAATTGGATTTCTTTCAAAATAGAACAAAACAAATAAGAGACTGTTGCTCATCCTCTAAACTCCAAACACGAAAGGATTGACATAATTTCAACACCCAAAACGAAGCGAAGGGTATTTTTGATGAATCAATTAGAAAGCGAGAGAAATAATTATCTTCATTCCCTCAGTATCTCCCAACTACAACACTTCGTATTTGGGTCCATCATACCCTTACGAGTATGTCTGATTCTTACATGACAGCTAAATAGTAATTGTATAATTTCACAACCTGGTACAATAAACTTTTTGTAAAACATAAGTCTTAAAAATTTATTTGAATGTTTAAATTATGAACTACAAAATTTCTCTCAGTCAAACTACGTCCACTTCGTAACAAAGCAAAATAAAATGAACAGTGATAATTCACAATTTGTGACAGTTCACGCTCGTTAAATTTTCTGGCACATCATTACGTAGTATATTACACATCAATTAAGTTAAAATGGAAAACATGACGAAAATTTCACCAAATAATACGACAGACTAACAATATTACCTAAAGTAAAACCCTTGAGTAACTGGAGTTTGTAGGGACCTGATAAAGGCGTTAAAAAAGGGGCTTCGGCGGAGAGTGACGTCACCGTTGCACTGCCATTGCGTGACCGTCCTTGCGGCCGTCGCCGCGACGCGCCAAGGACGCCCCGAGGCGCCGCGCAGCGCCGTGGCCTGCACGCACTGAGGGTGGCGCGGCGCGGCGCGGCACGTGCTCTACTGCAACGGCACTCGGGCTTCTTCTGGCCTGGGGACGCTTGCGATCACCATTTACTCCACTAGTACAGGAAGTGAAACTTTGGCATACGACTTAAATGATTCCGTGACAAATGACAAAAGGGGCCGATGCCTGAATGTTGTGTATGTCAAAGTTTTTTTTTTAGTAATTTTGTTTCTTGCTATCATTATTCCCGTAAGGGAAGTGCATGGTATATCCCTAGTGGTATTCCTTTCCCGCTGGAACATGAGATCCGGCGCCGATCTGCAAACGTTTCTCAAGTCCTGATATCTCATCAAGCCATCTAAACCGAGGAATGAGAAAGCTACTTCATACGAGTTGCGTTCATTAATTGTTTAGAACGAATTCATGTGAACTTCAACTTTTTGTAGTCTTGGGCACATTCACAATCCACTGGCCAGCAACCATGTTGATCCTTGTTGGCCTAGTGTTTTGTCTACTTTATTGCTCTCACTACTTTATTTAGTTTAAACTACGCGACTCGCAAAACGCTACTTTGCCGTGAGCGAATTTACATTTCTAGTCAATAAGCATTGAACTAAAGTACAATTTCCCATGCGTGTGTGAATTTTTCTTTCAGTTCCAAACTCTACCATTGATATTTACAGACCGCTATAAACCCACAATCAGCTTAGGCAGAAGTAAGGGGTAAAGGCAAAATTAAAATTACATTTGTACGTACGTATAAAGAGACCAAAATTCCGAATATAACTGAATAAGGCTGTTAATAGGGATCCCACAATTTAACAATCACTGTTCAACTACTGTCCTTCAACATCAAAATGCTGCTGAACAAAACCACACAAAATGGTTTTCCGAAAAATAGCACACACACTGCTCAAAAATGACATGTAAACTTTCCCCGTAACACACTGCAACGTAAAATATTTTACGAAAGATTTTTTAAATAGTCCTATATTTTATATTTCAGAGTTTTAATAGATATCCCATAAATATTCTGCAATACCCAACGATTCTGGAAAGCTTGTGTGACTACTGTGAACAGCGTTTCAGGGAGAACCACAACACGGAAATCAGGTGAAGGCCTTCGAACTGCACTGCTCCATGCGCATCATTCCAAGGATGGCGTAGAAAATGATTAATGTATGCAGCAATATACACACAAAAAACAAGTCCATTAACAAACCAATTAATTACTAAAAAAAGTAAATTTTCATTAATCTACATACTGTATTTTAATGTGGTTCATTTTACATATTTTTGAATTTGAGTGTAATTTTCTTGTAGTTACTCATTTTAAATTACTATACTTTTTTGCTCTTCAACTTTTTATTGTACAACTGAAAATGTGTATTTTAATCCACGGTTTCGTTAATTGCATGATTCCGGTCTTATTAATGTAGCCTACGGCGTATTTCGAAGTCATAAGATATAAAGGAAAAATAACAGGATCTCCACAGAATGCACAACAGTATTGACTCGCATTACACAATTCTGTAAGACGTACAAACTAGTTGGACTTCAACTGTTTAAATATTACATCCAATTATATTTCCTTCGCCTCAAGTAAGTAAATTACGCATCTACGTATCGACTGCTGATCATTTACGCCTTCATCAACTCAATCCCCTCGTAAACAAATTTGAGAGCATCGCCAAGGTTTGAAAAATATTTAACGTACATTTCTTGTGAAAACTTAAGAATGTACAGATGTTAAAATTCTAATAATTAGTGGATTTTTTTCTATCTATAACATTTGCCCAGTATAAAATATAAATGCATGTTTAGGATATGTAATTGTTGAATGTGCATTATATTGCATTATTGTTCCAACTAAATTACATCCCATCCTTGGGGAAATTATTTATTTCATAGCTAGGATATTTAATTACGACATATTCGACTACAAACAATATGCTCACACACTGAAAATAACAATTGTAGAAAATAGGAGTGTTCATTTTCCAAGGAGGCTTTGGAACTTATGATTCGCAACACATCTAGGGCGTGCGTGCGTGCGTGCGTCTAGTACAATCTCGTGAGTTCCATGCGCTCCACATGGCCCGTCCGCGCCTCTTGCAGCCGGGCGGCGCAGGCGTATAAATGATCGGGCGCGGCGTGCTCGAGTGGACTAAGAGGCGACGCCATTTCCATAAACACACAGTTAGTACAGACGGCATGCGCGGGGAGTATTTATTGGTTTGCTGAATTCTTAAATCGCGGAGGGGCGCGGGGAGGGGGTCGTATCGATGCAAACATCGGCGCCCATGAATATTGCATCGGCCGGCGCGCCGCCCCTGCCCCCCCCCCCCGCCGTCCCCACTGTCCTCCCGCTCCCGCAGTGGGCCAATCGCAGGGTAGACAGAGGAAGCGGGGAAAGTGATTCATAGTTGAGGCTATTTGAAACTGTCAAACATCATTCTCTGTCAAAACATCATTCCATTTAGCATTTAGACGAATTATTTTTTTCCTAGAATTTTGAGTTATTGGCAAACTGAGTACTAAGACAAATAAAAATAACATAATTATTTCTTTTTTAAGAACCATGTAATTAACCACTTACTGGTTTTGAACTTCAAGTTTCAATGCGCCCTCGAGATGGTGTACTGATAAGAGGCATGGTTTAAGAATACGGATACCACCATAAATACAATACCCTGACTGTTGAACACCTTGAGTGTAGTTAAAAGAATGCACGAATTCTAAATTTTCTCTGTATTAAAGTACTATTTCTCAAAAATTCTTAGACCGTTCTAACAAATCACATCCTTATACAAAAGCAATAATAATGATAATAATAATAATAATAATAATAATAATAACAACAAGTAGACAACACTGTAATAAGGAAACCTGTCATGTAGTCAAAATTTTGAAAATGTTTTAATTATAAATATACATTAATTATAAATTAAAGACGCAAAGTGCATCGTAACTTTTTTTCAAGTGGTAGAAATGAAACATTCTGGAGAGCATAATTTTCAGCTGTCACAATTAAGGTACTTAAAATTAGATTTACAAGAACTAAAGTATTTATAAGAACTTTAAAATATTGACAAGAATGAAATACGAAAACTACGTGAAGTCTCAGCATTTTACAAACATTCAAGAACATCCTATCTTTCCTCACGGTCCCAGCCATCACTAGTTCCTGCCCTCTCCAACCACCGTGTGTCCGACCAAAGTTGCGTTTCCGCCCACCGCCGCCCCACGGCGCTGCCAGCGGCGAGCGAGCGCGCGGCGTCGCGGTCTCGGGATCGCGTCCCGCTGACGGCCCAACGCGTCCCGGGCCCGCGGCCGCATGCATAATCCGGCGCCACCCTCCAGCGTCGGTGGCGGACGCTAAACGATAAATTATGGCTGCTCCCGCGCAATTATAAACCGATTTAGCCGGGCGCGCGGCGCCGTTGGGATCTTGGCTAACCGCGTATTAGCGGGGCGGCGCGGCGGCAGGCGCCGGCCCGCCAGCGTTAACGTTACAGCGCGAAAAAAAAAGAAGGCGAGGGCAATCTGTGGCGTGGTAGCTGGAGTATTCAACTCAACCATTTGCGTTTTAGCGATGTTATGAGATGGGAAAATATTAATGGGTTCAACATTCCTTCGAGCAGCGTTCAGTTGTATTTCATTAGTTTCAATTTTGTCCGTTTCGTGATTTTGTTCATGAAAGAACTGTTTATTCCATTTTCATCGCGCTGCTTTTATTACTGTCACTGTCTCTACAAAATAACGAATGTATAATGATTCATAATATTCATTCCAATCTTCGTGCACCATTTCAGTAGCACAAGTTTTCGTTTGATTTTGATTGCAGATTTTTAACGTAACGAAGAAGAGCTCATGAGACCAAAGTTATGTAAAGTTAAAGAAATTGAATAACTCTTAAAAGAGGCTTCAGAGTACATGATCATCTTCAAAAGATACTGACAATCTGTCTGCTGGCAGAGGATGTCTGACAGCACAGTTGTGATATTCGTAAAAAAGATAACGATTTTGAAACGTGTTAACACTGAATTTTAATTTCATTTCCTAATAATATATCACTGCAAACTACTTTTCGAACTAAAGTCAATTTAGTGAGAATCGTCAGACACTGAAAGATAAGTTCACTTAGAATGTCTTTGAATACGATGTCCCAAAGAGCACCTTCTTGTTGCTTCTGAAGTCAGTCTGAAGCTCTGGCAAGCCGACAGCCCAAAGGCTGTTTGGATTCTCAATGCACCCCCAGAGAGAAACACCAAAGAGGCAATTCGGCTATTTATAGGAAATGAGCTAAATTGCCACTTCTTTCCTCGTCCTTTCTTCATCCAGCCAGAAAGGGCCCAAGCATTAACCGGTCTTTCGCCAAATATCATTCTCAGCACGAATACCATTTCTCAGTTTCTACCACTCCAACTTCCTCAGGAGCTTCCTATAGCGAAAGTGAATACGATACCCGTAATATGCGAAGGACGTCTTACAGACGGACAGTATACAGCCAGTCCCGATTTCTCCACAACCCAAAATTTTAAGACACTAGGGCAGCCATTCTTCCAAGAACTACAATAAGGCAATGCTGCAAACATTGTGAATACAAAAGCAAATGAATGCAAATCGTCACTAGAAAATCAATAGATTCACCATTTCTAACTACTTTTACGATGGTGAAGGAGAAGAAGAACAAGAGCAAGAAGTTGACGACCCTCTAGGAAATCATCTTACTCCTCCTCATCGTAGTACTCAGTGGAGTAAACTGCACATTATGGCAGTTAATATTATTATTTACTTATTTGCTCAGGATGTGCGTAAAGTTAATTGTAAAAAGACCTCGCTTCTTTCATCTCCCTGTGTACTCAGAGGAACGCATTATTAGAACAGATACTCTCCTCGTTTCATGAATACTCGACTCATAAGCGAAGCTCAAGAGAAGACAAGCGAAGCTCAATCTATCCCGTCATTTGAAGTCTACCTGTGAAATAAACACCCCAAGCACCAAGGCTGAAGAGCCGTAGCTGCCTCGGTTAGAAGAGTCGCGGGTTCGAATCCTGCCTCGGGCATGGATGTTTGTAGGTGTATTGTTGTCCTTGCGTGTTCCCACTACAGATACCATTTACAGTAAAACAATCACAGTGGTCGCTATATGTCCTAGAAGTTAAAAACCTTTAAAAATAAAAAAAAATTAAAAAAGCAGCACTCGCAGACTCTCCGGCGATGTCGGTATCCACCAACGGGGATTCCGCCAGCGTCGCACGGTGGTCTGAACGGGGCCGAAACGCGCGCATAGGATGTTACGTTAAATAACTATTTATTTAGGGAATTTAAAACGGTTCTTATAGTATAAATCTATTGAAACATGTTCTGAGTGTAAAATAATAATATTCCTCATAATTCATATTATTTATTCATTTATGTCGAAAAAGTACTTATCTTTTTCAGACATTATTGCAGATGAATAAAAGCTTCATTTATTTGTCTAGAAGTAAAGGAAAGGTTATTATAAGCATTTTTTTGACCCAACGGAATATGTGTTAAAAACTAGGTAGAGATAGTGTTCAAAAAGTTTTAAACAATAGTTTTCAAAAGTAGAAAATACCGTAAAAATGTTCTTTAAGTTGTAAAAGGAATAAATAGTATATGATAATAGTAGTAGTGACTTACACTGTAACAATTGTACTACTCGTTTGCCATTTATAATGTCAAATATTATAAATCATTTTATATTATTTCACTATTATGTTACTTAACCTGTGAAGAGGTGGCGCATGGATGCTTTGGACCAAAAGCCAGAAAGTGATGTGTTTCATGATATCGAAATGCCAGTGATCTGGCCGCCTGAGTTGGCTTCCTGTTATCTTCATGTCACTTGAGTCTTATTTTTAGCAGTCGCGGTTGCGCATATGCCAGAGGTCATTTCCTGCCCGGATCATTTCATCCTGCGCGCCACCCCTGACATGACATCCAGAGCTGACGCCGAGAAGTTGGCCCGAAAAAAACTTAAAATTTCCAATTTTCATATGCATACGTTTGTCCATCGTTTGACCACGTTTGCCCACCCTTCAGAAAATTTTTACCAGCCTCCGGTCAAAAATTAGAGCAAAAACAATTTTTTTCGGGCCAGCTTCACACTTTTAGGAAATTATAAGATTTTGCCTCAAATATTAAAAATACCAAAATTTGAGGTGCACTTTCGTTTGCCCATCGTTTGACCACCTTCAATCACGAATTAGTTTATTTTTACCACGTTTCCTTCAGCAGATATTGGCTAAAAACGTATTTCACGGCACCTAAAAAGCGTGAAGTTGGTCCGAATCAAATTCAAAAATGCAATTTTTTTGGGTGGATTCGTTTGTCCATCGTTTGCCCACGTTTGCCCACCCTTTAAAAAATGTTTACCAGGCCCGTTTCAAAAATGATTGACAATAAACGTTTTTCCTGCCATTTGTAACGTATTGTAGGGCTACAGCTAGCGACCGCCGGGGCGCCACAAAGGTGCGACGGCAAGGGATTAGACGCCAGGGGCCAGGCAGGATGTGACACGCCGAGGTATTCTGAGAAATCCTAAGAGCTAGGGAAAGGGATGCCCAAAATGCGGGACAGCGCATTTTTGCCGCGTGCCGCGTGACAAATTCTTGGAATCCATGGAAATGGATGTCCAAAAATGCCTGGCAACGCGGGTAGCGCGGGCCGTGTGCAAAACCCAGTGACGTTTCAGGTCACGTGGTTGGTAGCTATATAAGAGCGAACGCAGAGCGCGGGGGCGGGGTTTGTTGAGCTGAGTGGGAACCCTCGTGCGAAGGCACAAAACTTGCGCCCAGAGCGGTGCGGAGCCGAGCTAGGCTCGTGCGGCAACCCATGTGTTGGGACGCCGTTGTGGACTATATCCACGGGTGACTGAGGTCGCCGGAGCTGTCTGCTGTGTGCGGGAGGCTCGCTGAGGAGTGGCGCGAGCCACAAGTCAGTCAATTCATTTTTAAGGATCGCTCCTGGGATCAGGGAAGTAAACATCTACCAGAGCTGAGTAACTTAAATTATTACTGTACATATTGTGAATAAACCTGTACATATTTATCATTGAAGCTCGTGTCTGTGATTATTGTGTATTCCCACGACGTCACACATTTCTCCAAATCGACAAAATAACAATAAAGAAAGAAAAAAATCGAAACTTTTCATTTGCGTTCGATTCTTTGCCTCCTAATGACCCCTTATCCACCTCCAGACGACGTTTATCACTAGGGAACGGACTTTATTGTAATAAAAAAAGCAAAATATGTACATACATATGTACTAATTTTTTCAAAAATATGTAAGAAAATACAGGAAATATGTGAAATAAATATTCGTTATAATGTTTACAATTCCATTCTTCAAGCGTTTTCCGAGCAGAGTACGTTGCCGATCAGATCTTTACATGGATTCAGAGAGGCTGAATGAAAGTTCTACATCTACAGAAGTAATAATTTGCTAGTTTCATCCGAAACATATAATACTTTCGTATTATACACAATGTTGTTTACGAGGAGCCCGAGCTCAAGTGAATAGTACCGTGTAGCCTGTGATAGAAGGGGGGTAAAGGGAGCATACTCCCACCCCAACTCCAGAAAAGGGATGACAATGATCTGATTATTTTTATCGAGTTAAGCATGGGGTCTATGAAACACGAGTAAGTACGTGGTTGAAGTTCCTTCTGCTTCACATACTACATCCGCTCATCGTTGATCCCGACTACGCTGTTTCCAAGAAGCAGATGGGGGCGGGGGGGGAGATAAGTTTGACAATTAATAACGACTGCCCGGAGTATAAATTTATTCGACTTATAAATATATTAAAATGTAACGAAATATGTAACTATAGATATATTATGTAAAAATATGTAATTATACCAAAATATGTAAAAATATGTAAAATAAACATGGTTCCAATTATTTCAGAATGTTGTGTAAAAAATAATAGTGAATGCAGGTATCTTGTCCCTGTAAAAAATATGAATTTACATGAAAATCCGTTCCCTATTTATCACCAACGGATCAACCAAAACATTTTATTAAAAAACCGTGAAGTTGGCCCGAAAAAATTGGAAAATTGAAAAATTGAAGTTTTTTTTATCGTGGATTCGTTTGTACTCGTACATCGTTCGACCGCGTTTGCCCACCCTTTAGAAAATTTTTACCAGGTCCGGTTCAAAAGTTACAGACAAAAAACCTTTTTCCCGTCATTTTATCAATTAAAAAAAATACCAAGAAACACAGGGAAATTTCGATATTTTACTGTTCCCTTCGTTATTCCATCTTTGGAAACAGAATATCCATCACTTAGAAAAGGTATATTACGTTTAGTTAAAAAATTATAGGAAAAAAGACACGTTTTCCACCACTTTTTGTAAATTTCACAAAAAAGACAAAACTACACTGAACTTGTGAAAATTACAATTGGGATTCTTTTGTCCATTATTTGGCCACATTTGCCCACCCCATAGAAAATATTTACCAGGCTGCTTTCACAAATTAGAGCAAACATTTTTTTTTCGAAATTTCAAAGTTTTTCTTAAAATATAAAAAATACCAAAATTTGAGGAGCGCTTTCATTTGTCCATCGTTTGACCACGTTCTTTTTTCACTCACGAACTAGATTATTTTTACCACGTGTCCTCTAGCAGATATTGTCGAAAAGCGTATTCCAGGGCTCCCAGAAACCGTCAACCTGGCCCGAATCAAATTCAGAACTGTAATTTTTTGTGTGGCTTTGTTTGACCATCGTTTGATCACGTTTGCCCATCACCTTTAGAAACTTTTTACCATCCCCGTTCAAAAATGATTGACAAAAAAAACGTTTTTTCTCTCACCTATTCTGTTACCAAATTTTACCATTACCTTGCCTGTTGGTATATGAATCAGTGGTTTGTAAAAAATAACTTGGTTTAAGTCGGAAATATATTTTCAGAATACTCTGATGTGTATGACTGTAACATTCGACGAAATAATCATATTCAGCAGGTGACATTATCAATAGCACACTACAGAAAATTCACATACAATATATGGACATTATTTTACAACACTTTGGTAGATGACATTAAACGATTAAATTTGATAGAAAAATTTAAATCCCAAGTAAAATCGTTTTTGCTCTATAACGCTCTTTATGCAATTAGAGACTATACCGAGCATCAAAAGGAAAGTAACATTAGTTTTAATAGTGATATTTAATGTATTATTTACCATTTGGATTGTATAATTCTAAACAACCTGTAACAAATAGTGTACCGCAGCTTCTGGGTCAGTGACTCCCATCTCGATCAGGGTTTTCGTCCAGTTCCCCTGATCCTTTGAGCAAATGCTGAGATGGCCCATTGTTTTTTATCTGTACGTAAATGTAACTTCATTATCTATGCACGTCTTCTACAATTCTGTGGGAAATGTAGTTACTCAAACTATCGTTCTCCATATTGTCGCAGCAGAAAGTATTATTCCTCGACGAAGGTCATGATGACGGATAAGAGCCCCAAATCATTCCTGATTTACCCTCGAAAATAGATTTTATTACATCGGAGCAAATGTTTTGTCAAGAATCCTTGCAAAAAACGCTCATTTTGTTTCTGTATTCAAAATTCAAGTAGTATGGATCACAAAATTTTGAAAACGTGCTTAGAATTCACATCTCCCCGAAGCACGACACACATAGTTTTTATCTGTTTTTGACGTAAAATAAATAAATAAACATAGAATTTTAAGAATTAAAAAAATACTGTATGTTCATGATAACATACAATTGGGAGAGAGAGTGAACTTTCAAATAAAGAAGACGCTTGTACTTAGCAAACTACCTCTATTGAATGTAAAATACATTAAGAGCTTTCAGGAAATATCAAAACATGAGGGCAGCGAGGCCGCCTCTCCCTAGAGTGTCTTTCCGGCTGTAGCTTTCTCTTGTTTTTTCCGAAGCCTCCAATCCGCCCACGAGTTAAATCTATAGGCGGGTCCTGGATATATTTGCTTAGGACAGGTATCACTAAAGATTTGCAAATAGAATGATGTTCGCAGCTAATTCGACAATGGTTTTGGAATAACTAAAATTATTTATGATCATTGATGTTAAGTTTTTGGTTTAAAATGTTCAATAATTCCAAATACATATTGCCGTTAGAAACATTACAAACACTTTGACATTTCCAGATATCTTTAAGATTCTGGCTTGTGATGGAGGATTCATTCGTTGGTTTTACTTTCTCACCTTAAGAAATTCCTCGTAAGTAGAGAAAGTTGCGTAATCCTGAGTCGGAAAACGGCGAATTTTCGGTAGAAAAATTCTTATTTAAATGAAGTTTTATTAATTTGAAACATTACTTTGTCAAAAATGATGAAACGGGGATACTATGATTGGAAATCTAAAACTTTTACCGTATATTATTTTCCCGGGTACGTACTACTCAGAGAGTACGTACCAATTAAACCATACACAGTAAAATGCATAGTATAGAGAAAGTTATGTAATGCTGCGGCAAAAAACGGGGATTTTCTGCACAATAACTCGTTTAGTGTGGTCCCAATACGGAAAACGTGGACAAACCCTGTTCTAATGTGTAGTAAATAACTTCCTCTAAGACGTTACGTAGTGAGATTTAACGATATGTGGGTGTTGATACCGTTTTAACTCTCGGCTAAACCATTTGGCCTTTTTTCTCCGTTTTTCATGTTCGTTTGAAACTGATATTTTCGAAAATTTCCAAAGTTCAAAATTTTTTCGGAGTCTTTCAACAAGATATTAAAGATATTACTATTAAAGATAGAGATTTTTTTCTGTTAATGAAACCTTTTCTAGAAAGATCTATTAATTCATGCAACATTTCATAAGTCATGCAAAATTTTCGAAAATGTGAGTACTTTTCGTGTAATTTTGCGAGAAAATCCAAGCGGGAAAGTACGTGATGTTTTAGCACAATTAGTTGAAATTTATTTCTGTACAATCGGGATACAATTTTTAAGGTTGTTGAAATGTAAATGTAATAGTGTTTAGGCAAGGTGCCAGAAGTTAATTTTCAGTTTTAGAAAAAAGTTATTAACAATTTAATTGTCTCTTAATTAACTAACTATATATTTTTAACTATAAAAGTAGCAGTAATAATAATTTTAAGAAGACTATGATCTAAAAGTAATAAAAGAAATGAAATGATTAAAGAGAATGAACAATATCTTTCGGGAAACCATAATCAATTCGATAACTTTGCCCTGCAGTCATTGGATTGGATCGGAATTACAATAAATTGTAAAAAAAGTGGGTCCCACTCTCTGTAGTAGGGTCTTCTATGTCCGTAAAGTTAGCATAGCAAAGTTTTAAGAAAATATTGAAATTAGACTCAAAATTAGTTAATCTGTGCAAAATGTGTTCCTTCGCCAATTGGACACCTAGCTCAAAGAGAAAGGTTCTTCTTTTACATCTTTCTTTTCCTGCATTGTACAAAATTATTGCATTTATTCCAGCCTGATCCAGCATTCCATAAAAGTACCTCAATGGACATCTGCGAGTTTTTCTGCTCACAGAATAAGTATGGACAAGTTGATCAAATGTGTCTACCCCTCCTTTTGTCATATTATAAAAATTGATTATGTTAGGTTTTTCATTATTTTCATCTATTTTTTGGTCACAATGCATAGTTGATAAAAGCACAACAGATTTCGATTTTCTCGGCGTGAAAGACACTAATGTTTTTTTGCCGCAAAAACCAAACTGTTCTGACATTATTGGTTTGTTCTAATTAGGCAGGAAACACGGCGGAATTTCTCTTTTATTTTTCCGAAGAGTTCCAACAATAGTTAGTTTGTACTCGTTCAACATTTCATCAGCCAGTGGAACAGAAGTGAAATAATTATCCATTGTTATATTTCTATATGTTCTATGAATAACACGGCTTAGTGTTCTGACATAATGTGATGGCAAAGAAGCTTTATTTTCTAACTTTTCCTTGCCAATGTATGGGAAAGCATCTACCATATAAAATGTACGGGAATCACATAGAGTCATAATTTTTATGCCGTATCGGTCAGGCTTGGAAGGAATATACTCTAAATGGGCAGTTGCTTTTAAATCCAAGGAGTTGCTCATCTACCGTGCAGTACTCGTGAGGAGTATATATAACTTTGACATTCGAAATGAATTGTGTCCAAATATCTCTTATGGGGGCGAATTTGTCTTCTGGTTTTCTGGTTTCCCTATCATCAAATCTTATGCACGTAATTAGAAACTCAAAACGTGCCCTGGACATTATGCAGCTATATATTTCTGGTCCAAAAGGGCCCCACATTTCACATACTGTCAAATGTCCATCTTTTCTGCAGCCAGCAATGTATAGGAGGCCTATGAGAGCGCATATATCTCTACAATTTGTTGGTTCCACATATCTGCAATCTTTGTAACGAGCATCCCTCCTCTCGATTTCCTTGTTAGTAAATTCAACAATTGTATCTATGATATGATCACTAAATAAAAGATTCCAAGCTTCTCTTTCCTTACTCACATTTTTGGCTGCTCCCTTTGGGCCTGGAACGCGTAAATATATATTTATTTGGGGTGTACGAGAGAAAGGTGGCACTTTCTTCGACCAGGTGTAGCCGTTTCTTTCTTTCCACATATCATCTGTGTTATCAACTAAGTGTTCTTCACTTTCTCCTCCATCATCTGATATTTCACCTTCATATTCAGATTCTTCAGCAACGTATTCTTCGTCATCAGTGCCGTCGCAATCTGAATCGAACTCTTTGTCATCATCATCTAACCATTCCCGTAAAATATTATCAAAATCCTGGTCTAATGAATTTACGGAAGTTTTCAGGCGTTTTCATGTTCCTGCACCACCGCTATCCACATTGTGACTCATTGTAAACACGAATTATTCACACCTCTTTCACCAAAAAATACACCTTTAACACTAACAAGGGATTACATGCCACCCCAGAATCACACCCTCATAAATCTTAACTCACACTAGCAAATGGCAACAATTAACTAGCAAGCTGAACTGCTCACGCAAAAATAGACATTTCCAAGTAAGAGTACAGAAGAGCTCAGTGCAGCCAACTGCATCATTTACTAATAATTAATATTTATTTTTTCCATAGGGTTACTAGTAACCCCAGTTGGGGTTACAAGGTTAATTGTCTGGAAACAAATAAGGGTTGGCATCAGATTCTAAGATCTTATAAACAATTGCGTATCTCGAAAAAGAAATGCGATAGCTCCGATTGGATTGCGGAATTTTGCATCTTGTGTAATTGAGATGAGAGGATAAAAAACTATTGCAAAATTTTGTAAAATTATAAACAATTTCCAAATTTTGCAACACATCATAATTAATAATGTCGATAACCTTCCTAAATCAGACTCGTATCCACCTTCTCTTATAAATAAAACAGTTCAGGACTTTACTAATATGTTGACATTAGCTGCCAGTTCATCCATCCCTCTAAGTTCTGGAAAAATAAGGAAACACCAGGTTCCTTGGTGGAATGAGGAATGCACTGCGGCCATCAAAGAAAAGAAGAGATATTTCCGAAAGTATAAGAAGAATAAAACCATTGAAAACGGAATACTCTTTAGGAAAGCTAGGGCTAAAGCCCGCTTAATTTTAAAAACAACAAGACTTCAATCTTGGAATAATTTTACATCATCAATAACTAGACAGACTCCCTCCTCTTTGTTATGGCAAAAAATCAAGTCCATTAGTGGCGCACCGATGAAATCCATCCCATTCATGCTAATAGACGCAAACGGTAATAAATACTCACAACCTCAAGACTCCAGTAATTTACTTGCTGTATCTTTTGCTAAGAATTCCAGCCACTGCAACTATGATCCGGAGCTTTTGAAATCTCTTGATTCAACATTTTTTATGCCTCAAAAACTTATTTCTTCATTGGTTGGTTCCAACAATGACCATTATAACAGAATTTTCACCTTAGACGAACTTCTTTATGTGCTGAAGAAAAGTAACAATTCTGCTCCGGGCCCTGACAACATCCCCAACAGTTTTCTTAAAAATCTACCAGCGAAGGCCCTGGACCATCTTCTTCAGATATACAATGTCATATGGTCCACTCAGACCTTTCCGGACCAATGGAAAGAAGCTATAGTTATTCCGATTCTTAAGCCCAATAAGGACAGATGCAACCCAGCTAGTTATCGACCCATATCTTTAACGTGCAATCTGTGTAAGCTTCTTGAGAAGATGGTATGCAACCGTTTAAGATGGTTACTAGAATCGAAAAGCCTCTTGTCTCCTTTCCAAAGTGGATTTAGAACTTTTCGCTCCACCAATGACCAATTAGTCGGAATTGATTCAGAAATCTGCGATGCGCTTAGCAGGCACCACCATACGATGGTTGTTTCGCTTGATCTCGAAAAGGCCTATGAAATGGTCCACAAATCCAGACTACTATCTATCATTTCTACATTGCCAATAAAGGGCAATATGTTTGCTTTCATTAAGAACTTTATTGAACACAGATTTCTCAAAGTCCGCGTTCAAGATAAAACATCACAGCAAGTTGAAATGTCAAATGGCCTTCCTCAAGGATCAGTGTTAAGTGTGTTATTATTCCTCATCGCCATAAATGAAGTGAGCAATATTGTAAAAAGCCCTGTGAAAATATTTCTGTTTGCTGATGATATCACCCTCCTCTGTAGTGGCAAAGATATTAATTTAATCACATCTATAATGCAAGAATCCCTCAGCACAATTAACGAATGGTCCAAGTCGTCGGGGTTCATCTTATCAAAAACAAAATCAGAATTTATGGTCTTCACGAGATCTCGGAAAGTATTGAACTTGTCTTCAGTAGTCCTGAAAATTGGTGATCATAACCTAAGAAGAACGAATACCAGCAAAATTTTGGGTCTAACATTCGACCAGAAGCACTCGTGGAAATCCCACATTTCTTCCCTCAAAACGGATTGCTCTGTTAGACTTAACATAATTAAAATGTTATCTTCACACAAGTGGGGAGCGGACGTTATTTCGCTAATCAATTGTTACAAATCTTTGATACAACCAAAGTTAGACTATGGAGTCGTGGCTTATAGTTCAGCCAGCAACCATTTACTAAGAACATTGGACCCTATAATTAATTCTGCATGCCGCCTAAGTTTGGGTGCCTTCAGGACCAGCCCATGTACTAGCCTACTAGTCGAAGCGGGCCTCCTTCCTTTAGACCTCCGTAGAAAATTCCTGTGCTTACAATTTGCTTACTCTTCTCATTGTTCTCCTCCTAATCCCACACTTAATTATATCTGTAACCTCTCTAAGTCCTTCCAATTTGCAAATCATCCTAACTATCCTAAACCGTTGTGTGTTAGACTTGCTAAGTACCGTGATGAACTTGGCATTGAGTCTCATGATATCATCAAGAGGAAACTCAACCCTCTTCCCCCTTGGGACCATTTCTCCCTCCCAATCAATACGGAAGCTACCAAATTTACGCATCCAGATATCCCTAAGCCTATCCTAAAGCAATTAATCCTGGAGTTTCAGCATAAATTTGCAAATCATAGCCAGTTTTTCACGGATGGATCCAAGCAACAATCAAGATCCAGTGGAGCTGTTATTTCCATTACCCCACCCCTTAAGTATCTTTACCGCCTCCCGGACTTCTATTCCATATTCTCATGTGAAGCTTGGGCTATTATCAAAGCTATTGATATTAGCATCCAAAGACCATCTAGCTCAGATATTGTTATTTTTTCTGACTCACTATCTGTTTTATCCTCTGTTCGCAACAGGCATTCCTTAAATCCCCTGGTTCAAGAAATCCAAGAAAAGCTTTATCACTCCTTCCTTAAAGGTTACCGCATTACAATAGCTTGGCTTCCTTCTCATATAGGCATCCAAGGCAATGAAGAAGCTGATGCAGCAGCGAAAGCAGCAATCTCTCTCCCCGAAATTGAAACTGAAGCTGGCGGCTCACTTCCTGACCTCAAAAACTACCTTTTACATGCGGTTAAGAAACTTTGGGACCGGAACTGGAAAATGTTGCCTTCCAAATTACATGCTGTTAGGAAGAGTATTGAGGAATCTCCCGTCACATCCGTAAGACTTAGCAGAAGACATCAAGTGGTTATTACAAGACTCCGTATAGGACATTTTAAACTTAGTCACAGCTACCTGCTAAAAAAGGCTACTCCTGACCCTTGCCCAAATTGCGGCCTCCCAGTTTCAACTAAACACATCATAGTTGATTGCCAGGTAATGTCGGCTGTCAGAACATACCTCAACATCAATGACAATCTCCACTGTATATTCAATTCTGATTCCGGCCACATGAAAATTATAGAACTCCTCACCAAATTTAATCTCATAAATAGTATTTAGCTAATGACTATTCATTGTCCCATGTACAATATTAATATTAAGGCTCTATGTGTGTATCCCATGAAATTGTGCAACTAATGTATGTTTGTATATTTGTAACCACTGTATTATTGTAACTGTGGTCGCCAATGACCTAGCCGTTTATAAGGCGACCTTAAATAAATAATTAAAAAAATTCCAAATTTTGCAATTCTAAAGTGGGATGGGTTCTCTGATGTCCCAGAACCGAAAACTGCAAATTAACAATTTTGAAACAACAATTTTATAAACAATTCCGAAATGTGCGCTATTCCTGCCGGGAAGTGTTCCCAAATCGTCCCTGAGTTGAATATCGCAAAATAATAGTTTTGACAAGAAATGCAAATTGATTGCTTAATATCTAGTTTAATTGTTACTTCAATGATAAATATACAGTTGGTCTTTGAATTTTACTTTTATTAAAATGGTTCCCTAGAAGCCCTCTATCGATTCGAGAAAGTCAGTATTTTGCAATTTTTGCAAATTTAATAAACATATGAACGATTGAAAATAAGCAATTATAATCGTTTTTCTTCTCGAAAAATCTGTAGTAAACTGGACTTTTGATAAAATTAGTGAATTGTGTATGGACAATAATACTGGAATTAAAATGTGTATGTGAAATTAATTGGTCTAACATCAGTATTATTTATCTAATATGAATGTAATTTGTTTAAAACGAATTATGTTAACAGTGGTTAAGTGCTATGTGTTCAATATATTTCAATGAATTTACTTTCATGTCCATACAAGTGTTTCTTACAAGTATTTTTTTATTTGAAAATACTTCCTCATGTGAACTAGCAGCGCCCGCCATTGTCTACGACGTAATTTTGTTAGGACACTCCCCCCTGCGTTGAGATTGGCTACGATGGTTTGTGAGGCTCCGCCTGAGCTGCCCAAGCTGTGAAAAAACTGAACTTAGCTGCAGACGGCCCCGATCAATTTTTGTTTCCAGTACTGTACTTGTGCTATCAATTGTACAATACTCGCTGGATTTATTTAAAATTTTATGACTTACGGGATTTCAGAATCTAATCAGAAGTTTTGCATGAATTCTAAGCATGTAGATAAATACATATTGCACATTCAGTCTGTAATTTGACACATTTATTATACTTTTATGTGAAATGACAATAAACATGATTCATAAGACAGAAAAAGTTGCTGGAAATACATGCTTCTATGATATTCCGTGTTGAACATCTCTTTTAACCAACTGTCAGTGATATCCAAGCCATACTCTCTGTATACATATATACATACATACATTCACAGTCCTACATACCCCGCAAATCAATGACTCTCGGGGTTTTCAGAGTTTCAAAACCAAACCAAAACTTTGCAATATCCTTACAGTCATTCTATTCATTCTATTCATGAAATACGTTTTTCGCCAATATCTGCTGAAGGAAACGTGGTAAAAATAAACTAATTCGTGATTGAAGGTGGTCAAACGATGGGCAAACGAAAGCGCATCTCAAATTTTGTATTTTTAATATTCGAGGCAAAATCTTGTAATTTCCTAAAAGTGTGAAGTTGGTACGAAAAAATTGTTTTGGCTCTAATTTTTGAACGGAGGCAGGTAAAAACATTCTGAAGGGTGGGCAAACGTGGTCAAACGATGGACAAATGTATGCATATGAAAATTGGAAATTTTAAGTTTTTTTCTGGCCAACTTCACGGGGGTTGACGCTTCCACTGCTGACTGCGCGTCCACCGAGGGGGGCAATTCGAGGCAACGAAAAAATATTTACTACTGTTAATTTCAAGTCTTATATTAATTTCACGGAGAAGTTTCTGTTTTTTTATAATGGTCCGTCAATGACCACTTAGTTAATAGAAATGACACTTTCTTTCAAAGCTTTACAATTATAAACGTCTGCCATTTTCAAAAAGGCTGGCCGAGATGACTGTTATTAACAAAAATATTTTACCAATGTCCCCTTAATAATATTTATTAATTTCATGGACGTGTTTTTAGTAGTTTTTGTGTAATTACACATCAAAGATCATTTCATTAATGAAAATCACGCTTTTTTCATCCTCGGAATGTAAACTATAAATGGACGCCATTTTGAAAGAGATTAACCAAGGCGGTTGTTATCAACGTAAAAATAATTACATTTGTTCACTTAATAACATGCATTAATTTGGCCGAGATGTGTTTAGATGTTTTAATGTTATTGTCCGTCAAATTCCACTTATTGCATGTTTCAGTTCTGCAGATCTCAATTTCCTTTCAATGTTTAAATTTATTTAAAGACAAAGAAATTTGGCAAATTGAAAGGAATAATTTTGAAAAGATATTGAAAATGTTATGTAATGAATGAAAATCTGAAAGTTGAGAAGATAATAAATTTTCAAGAAGTAAATGATTTCGGTATTATATCCGGAGGTAATGATGCTCTTTCCAAACACTTAATGCAAACTTTAAACGGTCATAATTTTGAAAGAGGTGGACCGGGACAGCTGATCTTAACTGAAAAAAGTTCAATAATGTTCACTTAAAGATATAAAAATTCGTGTGTTTTTATGTGTTTTTGTAATTGCCAGTGAAAATTTACTTAATCAAAAGAATAAGCAGAACTGCATACCTTAATTACGTAAGGATTAATTTAATGACTAATAAAAAAAATTGGCACTGAAACTGCTTTAATACATTTAGAAAGGTGTATGAAAGTGCATATAATTTCTGGAAGTTGAAAAGTTGGTTAGGAAAAAAGTTATAAACAATCAAAGATAGGTATAGTTTCACTTCTTGGGTAGCTGAATTTTTCTTCAGCTGAAACGCTTGGGCTTGAGGTCGTCATACGGCTGTAAGTATTTATAAAAATTATTATTTTTCCTTATTTCTAGTCATTTGAAGTATGTAAAATTGACATTTATCAAGAAATAACCGTTTTTCAAAAAAAAAAAAAAAAAAATGGTGCCTATGCGCACGTTTCGGCCTTGCACGTTGCGTCGCGCATGCGCAAAAGGGCGCGGCAAAGCGCAAAGCGGCGCGGGGGCGTCCCAAGCGGAAGAGAGCTAACGGCGAAGACAAATGGCGGCGGCGGCGCGCGCCAAGGACGAGAAAGGCCGTCGGGAAGGCCGCGCTTCGTTTCGTCACTGGATCAAGTTGATGGCGACTCTCTCAACGACCATCATAATAATCCCACCATTAACAGACGCGACTGGTAAGGCAATAAATTCACGTGAAGAATCTCCGCGCTTAGCTATCATTATCTGCAATCACTTTATCATCAAAGGTGAGAATTTATATAAAACACCAATATTTTTCAATTTTCTGATCGCGTTCATTCTCAGTGGCTCGGCGTTAAAAACAAGAAAACAAATTAATTAAAAGGTCAAGAGTATTGTCTGCAATGCAGCAAGTTTTATTTGAATGACGTTAGAGCTGGGTAAAACCGTAAACTCTCAAAAACACTTGAAAAGTAAACTTTATAACGTATATGAGCCATTAAGAAAAAAAATAGATACATTTTTCTATCATTACAAATGCATGCCTTTCAATAATCATGATTCACCTTCCTTTAAATATTCGTTGCAAGGACACATGCCTTACGCACAAGAATCAATACATTTTAAATTCTAAATTAATATTGTTTTCTCTTAAACGTATAAAATGTTCCCATGATGATTTCGTGAATTTGAGACAAGAGGTTAAGTGTTTCAAGTAATTTTTAACAAACTGTAATCGTCATTAGAGTCCCACTTCCATTTCCATTACCTCACAAAAGAAATCAGTGACCAAGTCTTTTTCCTCCTCTTTCAAAATTTCTTCATCGTGTTGAGTGATTAAAGAGTGTTCGCTGTCATCTCGTTTGTCCTCCACTGCATCTTCCGAATACCAAATGACAAAATTCATGTTTATTTTTAAGGATGAATTATTTTTCGTGAATAATCATAAATCATGTTTATTCTGAGTAAAATTTGGGTACTTTCTCGGAATGTTTAACACTTGATTGCACTTGGTACATAATGATTCACCGACCATGGAAAAACATGTAGGAGCTTTTTGTGCAATCCGGATTTTCCTGTCTCAAGTATGTACAGGTATCACTTTCGTGGCTTAGCAGGTTCCAATTACGAAACATGCAAGAATTCAGAGACGGCAAGAGTGTTTCTGACTTACCCTCGAGGAAGTTTAGTTAAATATCCGCGAATATTTCCACTTGTTTTCATCACTCTCAACCTCTCCTCTCAGAAACACTGCTTTTGTGAGGACACTTTTTTTTTCTAGGGCTTTTATCCCGCCAACAGCCGGTTACCCTTTACGTCCCGATGGGACGCATATTCGACCATACACTAGACCAACACACTTGCGGGCTCCTCTGATCTGGGGTCAGCAGAACGCGAGGCCCTCCGCGACAACACATACAAAGTCAAGGGACAAACAACCATGCCCAAGGCGGGACTCGAACCCGCGACCCTTCGGACCGAAGCACTGAGTCGGCACTCGCTTTTATCCACCTCGGCCATCCAAGTCGGCTTGTGAGGACACTTACAAAATGGAAAACAATTGGTCAAAACATTTTGTAGCATGACAGAATATTGTAAGTTCCAAATTATTGGTGCTACAACTGTACACACTTTCTCGCATTACTTCTAACTTTTGCAATTTTCGAAAACTCAGAGAATTCAAAGAAAGTTAGACCTGCACCATTTTTAAACATCGCCTTCTGCTTTGCCCAGCTTCTTTGCTCAATCCGTGGAGGTAAATTTTGTTTTAAAAAAATTGAAGCCGTTTTTGAGAACTGGTTTTAGAAATCGCAAAAACTTCAAGAAGAAATTACGCGAAAACCACTCATTTTTAAAAATAGTTGTACATGGAATTTAAAGATCTATTTTTAGCTCAGAGTTTATTTAATAAAAATTCTCGATGTTTAAAATTGCAGATTTCCAATTTCCTTTTGAAATTTTCGAAAATACAGAAAACTACTCATATTTAATTTTTTAACTTACTTTCGTACGCGCGGGGAAATTAAGGAAAAAATATGGAGCCATTCGTGAGAAAATAATTGCTTAAAAATTGCCTATATTGCTTGCAATATTACGCGAAAAGTACTAATATGAAAAAAATATTGTACATGGCATTATTCAAAATGTTTGAACAACATATTTCTTTAAGAAAAAATCTTTATCTGCACCATTGTAATTACAGGAAGTCGGCATAAAAATTTCAACTTTTGCAATTTTCGAAAATTCAGATAATTCAACAAAAATGATACATGTCCCGTATTTTTAAGAATCCATTATGCTATGCGAGGATAAAGTTTAATTAAAAAGTTGGGAGCGATTTTTCAGAAAATGTTGAGAGTTCATGTAAAGTATCCTAAAAAATCCAAATATCCATTTCAAACTCCCAGAACCTTCAGATCGTTGAAATCGATCACGAAATATCCATTTTGGAGAAAATCGACTCAATCTTTTAGGCGCTAGCGTTGATCACAGACGAACAGACACATGTTTGCCCTCAATCAATTTTTCGGTACAAACGATCAAGAAAACGTGAGATTCTGACTACACAACGTGATAAAAGAAGAAACGTACTACATGTAGGACCAAGATTCGTCCACATTTTCTTTACGAGGAGTTTTCTGTTGCAAAATCACCGATTTCGCGACAGGATTACAATACTTTCTCTTTATTATGTATGTAAGCATAGAAAATGTGTTATCAAAACAACAAGTTATTGAATATAAATAACTATCAATATTAATATGGTTTGCTACTTCATTAAATATCTTTCATATGTATTGAAAGATGAATAAATAATGAAATATTGGAATAAAAAAAGAATATGAAATTATTTTATTTTCTAATGATATTTTGAAAATATTAACCTTTCTGATAAGGTGCGTAAATTCCGTAAAACCATGCTTTTACGGAATTTAATAGCAAGTTAATTTGTGAATTATTGTTACTAATACTTTGACCTTTATTTTTAATTTTTATTTCATCTATGTTTAGCATCTTAGTTCTAAAAGGAAGAAGAAACATTTAAGAAAACCGTAGCACCTCTTCAATTTTTATTCTTCGCTTCCTCAAACACTTCAACGCGGCGTCACATCTTCCAGGCAAGGTCACCAATTATTCAACCTCGTGTTCTCAGGGAATACTTCGACGCCTGGCGAGCAGTCCATAAGACGAGTGTAAACGTTTGGTTTCGCGAGGACTACTCGCGCGTCGGATGTGTCAGCGCCTTTTATTATGGGCGCGAAGGATAGTTACAGCTTGATGGCGAGGGCCTCCGTGCGGGCAGCGGGGCCGCGCGCCCCGCGAGGACGCGGGCAAGGCCGCTCTGAGGGGTGAGGACGCGGCCCGCTCTGTAAACGCATCCTTAGATTGATTGGTTGTTTGATTTTTGGCACGTCAACTGATATGGACGTTAATATAGTGAATGTTTTATCGCGGGATGTGGCGGTGTTCCTCCAATGCTGAACCTACATGTCGGCTTGCGGTGAATTTCCTCCTCCAGTTATGTCCTCAGTGGGTCTCCTCCCCAGATGATACAAGCTCTAAGCACCCGAGTGGTTCCTCAAAATGTTTTGTGGTGCAGTGCATGTAAGGAGAGTGGATAAGACAAAGCAGAGGAAGGGATGATCGCGCGCGACCCGCGACCCTTTTCTTAGGTTACTGCTTCGGTAGTATCTTGATACTGATCAAAGACATCATGGTAAACTACTGCTAGAGCAGCCGGACGCTAGAATTATCCGTTAGCAGCCGGACGCTAGAATTATAGTTTGCGGCTGAAATCGACACAGTTATTTAACGAGTGTCAAAAATCCGCCACCGTCGGTGCTCGAACTTTAGAGCCTCCCAGTCAGAGTCGCTGAAGAGACAGCGCCAATATGCTAAACTCAGCCAGTACATCCATAGATATCGCGCAGTTTTCAAAGTGGGATATTGGAAGTTGCTCCGATCGATCATTTCCATGATTTCCTGCGATCAGTATCAGGTGGATGCCGGAGTAGTACGAGTACCTTAGATTGGCGTTGCTTAAATGTAAGAACTGGGGCGGACCCCGTGGCCCGCTGCAGTTTCTCGTGCGTCACTCCCTTTCACTAGACTAGATCCAATAGCCCTAACGCCTCCTCTGCTCTACCCGATGAACACGATGGCCACTCCAAGCATCACCGGTGGCATGCAGATATGTCTTGAGGCAGGGCATGCTAAATGGGCGGCCCAATTAAATACCAACTCAATTAAAAAATTGAAAACAAGGAAATAGAATTGGCTTCAAATTGTATTATTTCGAATTCAAGAATACAAATGAACTTGAATTTGTTTCATTATCTTTTTTTACGTTAAGATATTTTGAGTGGTTATATATTGCCAAAAAAACATTTCTCACATTGCAGGCAAAGTTAGTTAGCCATTGCAACTAATGTTGCATTTTGTGAATTTAATAACCTGGGTTACCGGATAAGTCTAAACAAGGCAACAACAGTTCCAAATACTTTTGGCACCGGTGTGTGGAATACTTTTCACACACTCTCCTTGCTCGGGAATGCCTATATTTACGTCTTTTCCAACTACCTTTCTCATGCGTGCCCGGGTAAGGCTTCATTTAATGTTCATGCAATGAGAAGGCATCATCTGTCAAGAATAGATATGGCACTGATTTATTGATCCCTGACCATATATCTTTCGGAGGATTAAGTTGACCACTTTTCAGTCTATCACAAAACTGTATTCTTTTAAACACTCTACAATCTGATGTATACCCCTGATAAACACGCACGTCGACATAAATAATATTGTAATTAGCATCCACTATCGTCCAAGAACTATACTAAACCTATGCTTGTAGTTACAAAAATCACTGCCAAAATTGGATGAATCTTGTATTATGCAATGATTCGCTACATTTGCTTCTAAACAATGGGTAAATCACTATTTCTCATTGAAGTCTTCTGCGATATTCAATCACTATGCATAGGTTTTCGGTACCTGCAAAAATATTTCATGATTCATTTTAAATTATTCATGATTAAAAACACTCTCAATTTTTGGCTGCATAAAGGGAAAGCCGGTCATCGGTATCTCAGAAGAAAACTGCTGAGGATTACAATACTCAAGAAGAAGCGAACACAACAAACGACAAACTGGAAAGTAAAGATAATACACAAGGAGGAATCCCACGTTCAAGGAACATTCGAAGTCCATCCTGCTCAAGTAAATAAGACGATGCCAGTTACTGGTTTGGTTTCATGTGACGACCAAACACAGATCTTACTTTCAATTCACAAAATCTGTAATGGAATATGAAATAGCGCAGATTTTATTACGGCACAGGGTCAGCCCTGAAGTGAAAAAAATTAAACATTTATTACAAATCTACCACCACCAACAGGAATTGCAGAATATGGGCATCAATTATTTTAAAACAACGAATAAAGAAAAAAACACGATATTTTATTTACGAGCACAACATCCCATAAAAATGAAATTATTTCGTGGCACACCTTTGGAATTGTCTGTGAGATTGCAGGTTTTGATATTCTAAATAAAATTTCAGTAAAATGACAATCTCTAGTAACCAAAAATCAAAGTTACTGTCAATTTTTGACGTGGAGTAATCGCTTCAAGAAATTTTGTGTCCTGCCTTTCAATTTTCTTGGTAATCAGTCTCAACAGCTCATCTAAGTTGCCTTGAAATATCCTCTAAAAGTTCTGAAACAACCTTTTTCATATTGGGCTATCCATTAGTCTGAAATTTCTTGTGCTCCTTTTGCTTTTTTGCATGTAAAATTGGACACCATTTTTTAATAATGTATTTAGTTTTATTATTTTACACGACAAATAATATTTTGCAGTATTATTTTCAGATTCTTTTTCTTTCCTCGCTACTTTTTTTAATACAAATGACCACGAACGCAGCGTTTGTCGTTATCACTTATTTGTCTCCCATCCTTCTTTCCTCTTGTTCGTACTGCACGGACGCTAGGCACACGTAATATCAGCTAGGAGGCTGCTGCTGCGAGCGATCAAGATGGCCGACCGTACGGAGAGCGAGCTCGCTCAGTGAAAACGGTGTAAACTTCTCTCCCGCGATCACTCTCGAACGATCGAGCCTTCGTTTAGAACCTCTCGTTCGTTCGCTCCATCAGTTACAATGCGCCTTTAGAAAATGACCCACACGCCGCGCACCATCTCTTCCCTCAAGTGTATCAACTTCCATACTCAAGGCCTGGCAAAGGCCCGATCTCCCATCCCCACATAGTCCATTTTCGTGATACAGAAACGTTTCCGAAACTTCGCGTTCTAACGCGAAAGACATGTGAAAACCTATGGAGGATTATAGATTTAGACAAAGAAGAAAAAAATCTCTGGAGGAAGAGGTGGTGTGTGATTCCTTCAAGTCTCGAATTTTGGTTATTACGATCTTAAAGTAATCCATACACCTGAGTTTTCACTCAAACGAGGCATGGCAAACGAGGTAGTAGAAATACTGAAAATTGTGGAGTTTATGATGACATATCTGTGTGCGCAATGAATAGGCGATTGAGTTTAACTTCCCTACTTTTAAGAGCACGATTTTTCAAATTTTCACAGTTGTGTACAATAGAAGTTTTGAAATAAATCGATGAATTTTAGTAAAATGTATTCCAGTGCAAGTAATTTCTCATTATCACACATCAGATGTGATTACTGTCGTGTCCTGGAACGAAGTGGTTTGACCTAACCACTTATTCACTGCGCATATAGATATAAATAGTAAAATAATAGGCAAATGAAACTGTATAACCTTATAAAAGCTTGCCTAGAATCCGGTTTGTCCAAAAATTACTGACAGAGTAACAGTGATTGGGATCCTGGTAGCGTGCGTCCTGACATGACAAGACTCACACAGAATTTGGTGATTTCAGTGAAGCTTGTCTTTGAATATTTCTTCCTGAAACAGAGGTTGACTGGTATAGTATGTTTTGGTAATATACAAAATTAACTTCATGTAAAAGCATTGTAAAGCCGAATGTGACAAAAATTTCATAACGTTCATTCACACTGATTTCACATGGCAGAGGCAGTAATACACAGCCTTATGCCAACCAATTCTTTTTCACAAAAGATATCAAATAACAAAAAGACTAAGTAACAAGTTCTGACGCCAACCTGAACGCCAACTTTTGTTATTATTTACGAGTGAAGCAGATCTACAGTGTACTGTGACATGACAGAAACCTTAAGAGTAAATTAAAAAGCTATTATTAAGAAGCTACTTGGCTGTCTGGGAGACGCCGCGTCCTAGGAACAGGTGCCAACGTTTCGGCACAGCCAAGTAGCTACTGACCGGCCGCCGAAGCTTTCACTCATTATTAAGTTCAAAAGAAAAGTGATATTTTAAACCAGTACCTACGTCTGTCGATTACGATGCAAGTTCAAATGCTCTTCTTTAATAGTTTTCTATTGACCTGACTCCTTAATATTACAATACATTCAAATAAATATTGTATAGAGTGTAGGTCTGATTAAGAATGGATTGTTTAAATAATAAATTCAACTTCATCAAAGATGCAGCTCCAACTACTACATTGTTATATTACAAATAATTGCTAATGACTGCATAAATGTTTTATGGGGCCGTTTCGCCCTGATTTTCTTACGAAGTATGCGAGTATGATCTACTTGGATAGTTTGACTGACAGGTTGAGCTTACACAAGTCAAGTTCAAAGCATTCCTCCTTTAGATCGGAGAAGGAAAGCGATTATCCTGCCAGTTCTTGGAATAGGATTCGTATGGTATTCGTGCTGGCAATTAAAGAGTTATGGGAAATAATGAGCCACATTTTAGAAATAGCAGACCTTGAAACAGCATCGTTCAGTACAGTCTGCCACAAGCAATGGATATTATAAATTAGTTGTGAGACTTCTGAAATATATGATCCTGAATGTATATTGAATGAGAAATTTGGTGCATACAAAAATACTTTTTCAGATTCATGCAAAGTTTTAATAAGTTGTGAATTTTGTCATCTTTCTACACTTTCTACACATCTGGATCATAGATTTCACAAAACATTTGAATTCTCGAGGTGCACATGGTAGATGTCGTAGACGTGGTAGATGTCTCAATATCCATCCTCGTGATCAGATATGATTTCCGATACTTCTTTCCAAGAGATTGAATCGACATTCCATTAACTGCCCACCTCCCGGAGAGCCAGGATTGAATCTAACCTCACAATTACCAAAGTGCAATTACAAACAGGTAGTTCCTTAATATCACGCCATAACAATTACCGCGTAGATATTTCGATTCTCATCGTGGAGGGTCCGGACAAATGCGGCTTGCCCTTGGCGCTGAAGAGTAAAAATGCGTTTGGCCTGCGAGGCGAAAGGCGTCTGCCGCGGTGGCGCGGGCCGCGTCACTCCCTCGCGGCGATCGCCCATGGCCGGGCACATGACGTCACATTCGCGTCGTCCCACGTGACGCAAAGAGCAGCTCGCCATTCTTGTCACGCCCTGTCGTCGCGATGCATGTAAAGGCGCAATCAAATAAAAATATGACCGCGAGTGGCTATCGGCGGCGAAAAAAGCTCTGTGAGTGAGTTTGGTTTGGGGTAGGGTTGACCACAGAAGTGCAGATATATTACATCATGTCACATCGTATGCCAGAGAGATGTTGAAGAAAAATGTGAAACGGGAGTCTGTGTCTTAGGCGGGAGGGTGGGGTTGATCAGTTCCTATTTCGTACTGCTTCGTTCCTGCTCCTTGTACGTGATTTAAATTACTGTAGACATTATGTACCAGTTGCGTAATAAAGATAGTATTTGGTTGTATTGCAAGACCGCTGTGAATTGTCTTATTGCTGAAAGACCAGGAAACATTAAACTGTCATTTTTAAGATTTTGTTTTGAAAAATTTAATTTAATGCGGTTAGAGCAGCATAAATCCGTACAGGGCTCGCATAAGTTATTATCGGGCAAATAATTCGGATTCGGCGTAAATCGCATGAGAATTGTATTCATTTCATTCAATGACTGTTCGCGCAGCTAAGTGCAGCGTGGCTACGCGATCTGTTTCTGTTTTTCTTTTTAATCCTTATTTTCTCAGATTTCTGTTTGTTTATTTACCGAAGAGTTACCTACTGCCCGGCCAACTCACTGCGTTTTTAAAAGAAGGAATCGGTGACGCACATGGCGATTTCAAATCGTGACGTCGCTCCGGTCGGAATGCCGAAGAAATTTCGCCAACACATAAACAAGGTGATACTGAGCAATGTCGTGGAGGCGCCGTTCATTACCTTTACAACACGATGAATCACCACGATTTTCACAATCGATTTTTATGAACTTGTGAGTCACTTGGTTGAAGTTGCCTGAGTTACATCTTTGTTGTTTTTCTTTATACTAGTGACTTTTGGCTGTAAAAAATCCAAAACATAACACGACATGTAATTTCAATTAAGGAAAGCATGTAAAGGGTTGATTTTACTCTGCTGTTATACTGCATCTCTTTTATTTATTACAGACAACGTTCAATGATTTGAATGTTGGAAGCGTTATCAAATATCACAATGGTGCACTTACACGAAATGCATTTCCCTGATTATAAATTTCTGGGGAGGAATTGATCCCCAACGATTAGCCCTGCTCCGCTTATAACAATATGATTGCGATTCAAAGTCTGACCATCAGAGCTACAAAGAACATGATTATCGCAATCCCAACATCTAATCATAACATTAACTTGGTTCTTTGTATTCATTAACCTGTTAGATAAAGTATCATTAAAAAGTGTAAATACGAACAACTGTTAACTTCTCAAAAAATTTCCAATTCTTACATATTTATTTTCGTGTATACGTACAGCAGTATTAACAATATCACTAGATTTAGACGTTCAGCAGTATTAGTAATATCACTAAAGATGAGAGCATGAAACATTCTCAACTCTAACGTGACCCTTTAAACAATCGAACATCGGTTTCAGGAGCATATTATCATAATAAAACTCGGGTTTTGACAGTTACAAGATAGTTTCTTATCTTCACCGGCTTGTTTCTCTCAGACAAAGGAATGTAGTATCCCGGTAAAACCCTTTCATATGTACACCATTTAAGCTTACAAGTTCATAACCTCATAACCACTTGATAATAACTCGGGAAACATCTGAGTTGTCAATCTCTAAGCAAATAATACAAACATGTATGACCAAAAATAAAAATAATGCGTTCATCTGCATTCCTTACAATTATTTAAAGGGTTTTGTGCAAATAAAATCCTAAAAGAGTATATTTTATTATTTTATGGAAAATTCTTTAGTAGCCGATTACTTGATATTAGAAATTCTACGAATAATTTATTCTTCCTGTGTCTCCAGATGTGTTAGATTTTCCTCTGCCTTCAGAGGTACACATTACACTCTAGGCACATCCTTTTGTTTCCAGAAGCCACGAGAGTGGAACTCACTTCGACTTGCGAAATGACTCGACGTACTAAAGACAAATTTGCATTTCCACGACTTCCTCATAACCACTACAGCTATTACACGGACAAAAATGTTGACGCTAAAACGCCGTAGTTTTTAAAAAGGCTAAAGACATTAAGAAGATATATAAATTTGTTTGGTAACATATACATTTTTTCTGCATTCTTATTTTGATTCTATTCACAATCAATATTACAAACATGATATTAAAAATAGACTTGTTACTTCTTAAATATCTTCTACGCATTAATTTCGACTCCACCTGATTTATGCGATTCTTTCATGTTCTTTCTTGAAACAACACACACTCTCACACACAGAGATTATATACTTTATTCAATATATCACTGCTCAATTTAATATATCATACTTTTTTCGTTTCCATTTTGATAGTGGTAATGAAAATAATCTACGGCACTCGATAGTAAACAATTAAGAGTTCGTTTTCTTGATTTCTGACGTCGTCGCAGCGTCTCAAATTTTCGTTTCTGCGCTTTCGTTTCTATATTATTGTTGTCATTACAGTCATTCAGTATTATTACAGTCATTTGTTGGTAGAAGATATGTTCCAGACAATAAAATAATATTTCATGCACGAGCAAAAAATTGATACGCAGCGGCGACGACAGAAATCAAGAAAGCTAACTTTTAATTGTTTACTCTCGAGTGCCGTACATTATTTTCATTACCACTACGAAAATGGAAAGGGAAAAAGTATGATATATTAAATTGAGCAGTGATGTATTGAATAAAGTATATACTCTCGTAGGTCCCTGCATAAAACACACATGTTTCATTGTTTTAATGAGTGTGTTGTCATCGTCACAAACAAACAAATAAAGTTTTGCATTTCGGTTCACGAAAATCTTCTTTTGGGTGTTAATGACCAAAGACAATGACCCTTCACATGATGGAGATAAGATATATTTAATGATTATTATTTAATAATAAATTGTAAGTAATACAGCGCCATCGTCAGCATATATTTTTATGTAACGAGAATTTGAACATTTACAGATTCCTTTGGTGCATTGTCTTCCACTGCCACTGGGCGTCTATCGTGTGCCAAAGGCGATGTTCCCTCAAAAGCTTCCGAGAAGCGCAAAATGCCACCGCAGGAGGGCCCCGGTGCGGTGCCGACACGGAGGGGTTTTAGCGGCCGAGTGCCCAGGAGGGCCGCGCGCTGTGTGAATACGTTCCAGGTGCCATTTACGAAGTGGTAGCGCTTTGCAATGCAAAAGCGCAGCGCTTTACGCGGAAGCGACATCCGGCACGCGGCGACGGCGGCGGAGGCCGTGGCGGCGGTGCCTGTAGCGGCGGCGACTGGGGTGACGGCGGCTGTGGGGGGCGGCTGGGGCGGCTGTGGGGGGCGGCTGGGGCGGCTGTGGGGGGCGGCTGGGGCGGCTGGGGGGGCGGCTGGGGCGGCTGTGGGGCGGCTGGGGCGGCTGTGGGGCGGCTGGCGGCTGGGGCGGCTGTGGGGGCGGCTGGGGCGGCTGTGGGGGCGGCTGGGCGGCTGTGGGGGCGGCTGGGGCGGCTGTGGGGGGCGGCTGGGGCGGCTGTGGGGGCGGCTGGGGCGGCTGTGGGGGCGGCTGGGGCGGCTGTGGGGGGCGGCTGGGGCGGCTGTGGGGGCGGCTGGGGCGGCTGTGGGGGCGGCTGGGGCGGCTGTGGGGGCGGCTGGGGCGGCTGTGGGGCGGCTGGGGCGGCTGTGGGGGCGGCTGGGGCGGCTGTGGGGGCGGCTGGGGCGGCTGTGGGGGGCGGCTGGGGCGGCTGTGGGGCGGCTGGGGCGGCTGGGGCGGCTGGGGCGGCTGGGGCGGCTGGGGCGGCTGGGGCGGCTGGGGCGGCTGGGGCGGCTGGGGCGGCTGGGGCGGCTGGGGCGGCTGGGGCGGCTGGGGCGGCTGGGGCGGCTGGGGCGGCTGGGGCGGCTGGGGCGGCTGGGGCGGCTGGGGCGGCTGGGGCGGCTGGGGCGGCTGGGGCGGCTGGGGCGGCTGGGGCGGCTGGGGGCGGCTGGGGCGGCTGGGGCGGCTGGGGCGGCTGGGGCGGCTGGGGCGGCTGGGGCGGCTGGGGCGGCTGGGGCGGCTGGGGCGGCTGGGGCGGCTGGGGCGGCTGGGGCGGCTGGGGCGGCTGGGGCGGCTGGGGCGGCTGGGCGGCTGGGGCGGCTGGGGCGGCTGGGGGCGGCTGGGGCGGCTGGGGCGGCTGGGGCGGCTGGGGCGGCTGGGGCGGCTGGGGCGGCTGGGGCGGCTGGGGCGGCTGGGGCGGCTGGGGCGGCTGGGGCGGCTGGGGCGGCTGGGGCGGCTGGGGCGGCTGGGGCGGCTGGGGCGGCTGGGGCGGCTGGGGCGGCTGGGGCGGCTGGGGCGGCTGGGGCGGCTGGGGCGGCTGGGGCGGCTGGGGCGGCTGGGGCGGCGGGGGAGGCGGGGGAGGCGGGGGAGGCGGGGGCGGCGATTGTGACGGCAGGGGCATTAGGTGTGACGGGGGCGGTGGATGCGGCGGGGCGGTGGGAGAGGCGAGGGTGACGGGGATGGTGGCCGTTGCGGTGGGGGCGGAGGGAGCGGTGGCGGCGGAGGGAGCGGGGGGGACGGCGGCGGCGATGAGGGTGGCGGCAGCGGGGGCGGTAGCGGGCAGCGGGTGTTGGCGCGGTGTCGCTCGCCCTCATCACCAGCGTTCGGGCGACATACGTCTCTTGTTTGCGGACGTTCTCATGCCACTCGACACGTTCGCTTAGTGACTTCTCTAGCAGAGGAGAGGTTGGTGCCGTCCGGTTGCTCTTGACGTCAGCGGCCCATTACAAGTAAAAGAAGCTGTAAAGGTTCCGGTGTAAAGAAATCGAAGTCTGTGTTGAGCAATCAGATTAATTGGTTTGAATAATTTGTGTTTCCGATCGCATCAATTGCAATGGTTTTGGTCCTCTTAAGTGTAGTGCATGTTATTCCACAGGAGGTGATGCTGTTTCGTCGCTTGAGTTCCCGCTTCAACCTTCATGTTGGTATCCCTTCGGCAGGTATCTCCGCTAGCAGTGCACCGCCTTATCCCTTTCCCCTAAGTTCTAAGCTCCGACAGGACTCAAGATATGTGTAATACTATAGAGCATTTTGTTTCTTAAGAGTGAGATTATAGTGGAAGAGAAAGAAACAAAAATGAGGAACTTTTTCAAGGTACACACAAGGTACTTTTTCCCGCCCCTCGTTCTTCGCTTTTTTTCACGATCTCATGACGTCGGAATAGATTCGTTACGATAAGGGGAAAAACCCGAAAGGAATATACATAGCTCTATAAAATTAAACAAATAGAGAGAAAAAAATTCTGGAATTTGAAATTTGACATGATTGTTCATTTGTGCCTGACGCACATTATGCTAAAAATCTCGAAGTGTGGGGGAGGGGTGAGATTAGGGCAGGGTCTGTTTAAGATAGTTTTTCTAGTTTGTTTTTTTGTTTTTGTTTTTCTCCATTACATCTCCATAAATTCAATCCTAACGAATATTATGTTCTATAAAAGTTAAATTAGATAAAATTTGGCACAAAAAAGTTCTTATACGGTTTTGTCGTAAAATTAACCCTTTTAAAGTGAAAGAAACCCTTTTAAAGTGACTTGAAAAATGTTTTATTTAATTTACGACAATGCCTTGTTTTAGTAATTTTCCCAGTGAAACTTACGTTAGATAATCAATGCACGGAAGTAATTTTTGTTCGGATTAGTTCTCTCGGGTAAGAAAATTAATAATCCATAGATGATCTTGGCTGTCCAGGTGACGCCGCGTCGAAGGCTGTGAAGACCACGACAAGATGGTCGAAACGTCGGCAACACAGCCTTCGACGCGGCGTCACCTGGACAGCCAAGATCATTTACATGACTCTGGCCGCGGAAGCCGACTTCACTTAATAATCCATAGTTTATTTAAAAAGAATAGAAAGCAAATATTTAGTAAAAAGTTGCGTACAATGTCAACATATATATTCATAAAACAATATTCAAGTACAAACATCTTAAACGAAATAATTACGTTTACTAGAGGAGTGACTAAAAATGACATGACGACCTATGCACTCATTGTTTAACCAGGGGATCAAATGAACTATGGATTATCAGTTTTCGTACTCGAGGTTAACTCGGACCAAATGATATCGAACTCTCACAATCTATGTAGAAAAAAAAAGATTTGATAAGATGGAAAATGTTCATATTTTTGCGCAAAATAGCAAATACATACCGTTGATAAATGTTGAACAAAAATAACACCTTTAAACAGCCTTGCCACCCCCGCCTCCCCCCCCAGACACGTTAGGATTTTTAGTGTAACGTGCAGTAGGTACAAATGAACAATCATGCCAAATTTCAAAACTCCGAAATTTTTTCCCTTCGATCACCAGTTTTCGGTCTAATTTCACTGGGGTAATTGTGAACATTATTCAGATGAGTTTCATTTTGCATCACCGATCCTACAACTGTCTCAAACGCGGCGAATGCTTTCCCCTTAAACCCAGCGTTCGTCCTCGTCTGTAGGCCATTGGCACGGCGACTGTAGTCACTCGCCCCCGGTCTTTGCCATGCCACTCTCCGAGTCCACGTAGTGTCTCCTCCCTGCACTTTTGTCCTCTTTCTCGAAGGCCTCTTATCGCAAGCGCGTCGGCACTCGTCACCTCGCCTTGGAATTCCAGGTGCACGCCTTTGCTCACTGCCTGAAAGGACGCTTTTTCATTCTCCAGCCTTTCATTTAAGTAACATGACTTGTTAACAATGCTTTTTTACACACGTGCACGCAATTGAATTCCCTTAGCTGTTCCTACTTCCTTTCTTGCTAGTTATAAATGTCGTAAAACATACGTTTCATATGAAGTCTTTTCGACTGTAGCAGATACGTTTATAAAAAAAAGACGAGTCTTTGCAGATAAGTGTTAATTTTATTGTATCAATGAAATCTTCACGAACTTCATGAATTGAAGAAAACTAGTCTTGTTAGACTTGTTTTCAATATGTGATCTTCTCATAGCACAGCGTAATATATTATTTTTCTACTTCTGGTAATACAAGGAACATTATTTATTTCACAAATCGGAATATAAATCTGGTCTTACCTTGAATGTTTAGTGCACAAAGATAGACATTCTATTTATTTTAGGCACTTATACGAGTATTATTTTTCCGAAAAGATTTTTTTTTTTAACATCTGCTTTATTTGCAATTTGTTCTACATGAACATTCGGCAAATACAATTGTACATAAATTATTGACATGTAAAGAAACCATACAGTTCTGGTTCTTTCTAAATATTATTTTTAAAAAGTTGTCCAACCAGAGAAAGCAAAAAAAACTAAAACAACAACAAAAAAAACACATCTTATTAGAAAAGCATAACAAAAGCAAAAAACAATAACCACAACAAAAATACATACATACAATAAACATGGTGACAAAATGAAAATAGTATAATATAAAATTACAATTATAAAAAAAAGTTATTATTTAAATCTGTGGTCCAAATCAAGAGGATGTACTCTTTTTAATCTTCTTGTCATTGTGCTGTTGTCTAAGATGTTGATGGCTAGATGATTGCTATGATTTTCGAGTCTGTGTTGGTATTTGAGAGATTTTAGAGTGATTTCCTCTTTAACAGTGGTGATATGGAGATCGTTATGTATAGTGGCGTTTGATACAAACCAGGGAGCATTGCTTAATGATCTGAGACTTTTTGATTGAAATCTTTGAATTATTTCTACATTTGAATGTGAGGCTGTTCCCCAGAGTTCAATTCCATATGTCCATATGGGTTTCAATATTGTTTTGTAAAGTAAGACTTTATTTTCTAGGCTTAAAGAAGATTTTCTCCCTATTAACCATGACAGTTGCCTATATTTTAGTTCTGCTTCCTTTCTTTTAATTGAAATATGTTTCTTCCAGGTTAACTTTTTGTCAAGATGTAGTCCCAGATATTTGACGGTGTCTACGTTTTCAATTAGTTTTCTATTTATTTCTATTCTTGTATTTGTTGTTTTTCTTAGAGTAAATGTTATACATTTGGACTTTGTTTCATTCAGTCTTATTCTCCATAGATTAAACCATTTGTTTATATGCGCCAGATGATTTTTTAATGTTCTTGTTGCCGTTTCTTGGTTTTCATGCGAAGCTAGCAGGGCTGTGTCATCTGCATATGTTGCAGTGATGACATCCGATGACTGAGGTAAGTCAGAGGTGTACAGCGTATACAGAACTGGTCCGAGGATGCTGCCCTGTGGTACTCCTGATAGTATTGGATGGAACGACGTTATTTCATCTCCGAATTTTATTTGGAAAAATCGATCCAAAATGAAGGAACGAATCATGTTATAGAATGGATGAGGCAGACATTTCTTAATTTTGTATAATAAGCCTTGATGCCACACTTTGTCAAAGGCTTGCGTAATATCTAGAAATAGAGCGGAACAATACATTTTATTTTCTAGAGCTTCGTTGATGGTGTCGACTACTCTATGAATTTGTTCTATTGTAGAATGTTGTTTCCTGAAACCAAACTGATGATCTGGGATTGCATCATTTTCTCCAAGTATAGGATATATGCGGAGTAGTAGTAGTTTCTCAAAAACTTTAGACAACGAAGGCAATAAACTTATTGGTCTGTAGGATGTAACTTCTTGTAGAGGTTTTCCCGGTTTTGGAATTACAATTATTTGTGCCAATTTCCACTGCGAAGGATAATGCCCAATACGTATTATTCCATTAAAAATAGATGTTACGAGGGCAATGAGTTTCTTTGGAAGTTTTTTAAGCATTTCTCCTGTAATTCGATCGTGACCAGGAGCCTTGTGGTTTGGTAGTAATTTCAGTCCTGCTGTGACTTCTTTTGTGGAGAAGAATTTGATTGGTAGCGACATTTGAAGAGGACTTTCCAGGAATTCTATAATTTCTTGTTCTTCTGTGAGTAATGTTGAGGGGTATGGTTGAAATGTTTTTGTAAAATAATTTGTAAATTCTTCTGCCTTTTCTTTCTCTGTTCTGGCCCAGCTTCCATTGATTTTACGGAGGGGGGGAACATGTTTTGTAGGTCTTTTTAAGTTTTTAGTAATTTTCCATAAGGAGTAATCCGTTGCTTTTGAAGGTGACAGCTTTTCTATGCGTTCCTTCATTTCCTCCGAGTGAAATTCTTGCAATTTTCTGGTTAAATGGCGGGAAGTTCTGTTTAGTAGACGTTTGTCGTCCGGATGATGAGTGTGTTGCCATGTCTTCATCTGTCTTTTCTCTTTAATTAACTTCATTATTTCTGCAGGATATTTATTTTTTTCAAACACACTCGTTTTTGGTGTAGCATATACAGCTGCCTGTTGAATGTGTTGTATTAAATATTCAACAGCGTTATCGATGTCTCCTGGAGACTTTAGACGGACCTTGGCAGTGGTGTTGCAGTTAAGCCAGTTGCTGTATTCTTCCCAGTTGGTTTTTCTGTTTGTAAGATATTTATTTTCTTTCTTTTTAATTTCAGAAGAACTGATTGTTAGTATTTCTGGAGAATGATCAGATGAAAGATCAAAAGACGGTTCTATTGTGTGATAGGTTTGAGCCATACCCCTTGTGACGAAGATATCCAATACATCAGGAACTTTATTACCATCCGTTGGCCAGTAGGTGGGATTTCCTGATGAAATTGTTTGGAGTTTTAGTGTTGAAATAGCTCCTTCTAAAGCTCGACCTCTTGTGGTTACCAATCGTGATCCCCACAGTTGATTTTTCGCATTGTAGTCACCTCCAGCGATAAATCTCGGGCCGAGTGTTTTAAAGAACTTGATATATTGATCAGTGGTTATCTTGTATTTTGGAGGGGAGTATATAGCTGAAATCACGAGCGGACCAAACTTATCATATACTTGTATCGATGTTGCTTGCAGATGTTCTTCAGCATTTTCTTCATACAAATTATGTTTCAATTTTGTTTTAATTATTACTGCAGTGCCTCCATGAGCTGTTCCATCTGGGTGATTTGTGCAATAGACGACGTAGTTAGGTATACGTAGATAGCTTCTTTCCGTAAAATGTGATTCGGACACAAGAAGTATATCAATTTTTTCTTGATGTAGAAACACTTCTAACTCTCTACGATGTTGGAGAATTCCGTTGGCATTCCAAGAGCCTATTCGCAATAAATTGTTCATAGTTTCTTCATTATTGCTGTCATGATATTAATCAGGCTGGAAATTTGTTCCGCTTGCTTTGCTAAGATGGACTCGAATTTTTTAAACGATTCTTGAATTATGGATATCAGATTATTTTCATGCGATGAATTTTGATTATTGATTTGCGAAAAATGGGCCGCTTGTGCGTATGTGCGCTGTGTGTCTCTGGTTCCTGTAGATTGTTTACTCTTTGTTGAACTTGAATTGCTATTTTCATTTTTGTTTTCCATCGAGTTTCCACTGTCTTGATTTTCTCTAGGATACTTGCTGTTACGAATTTTTTGATATACTTCGCAACCTTTATAATTTGCTGGATGATCACGGCTACACAAAGCACATGTAGCTGGTGTGTCTCTACTTTTAGTACAGGTCCGACTATCATGATTCTTTCCGCATTTCACACAGCTATACGGAAGCGTACAGTAACGATAACTGTGCTCGTAGGACTGACAACGCTTACATTGAATTATTTCACGTTTTTTGCGCGGTGGTTCAAAACTTATTTTTGCATGAAGTAAATATTCGATATCATAAATTTTGTTGTTGTTGCTTTGAGGTTCTAAGTCCACAAAAAACATTGATAGAGGTGCTTTTGTTAGACGATGTTTAATATTATGAATTTGTCTTACCTTGTGACCTTGTGCTTCTATAGCTTCTTTAAGTTCAGTTTCATCTACTGATGGGTGCATATTTTTTAATACTACCCGAAATGCTCTTTCTTGTTTTAACTGGAATGTATAGTGCGCAATATTTTTTTGATTTAGATGCTTAACAAGTTTTCGATAAATATCTGGTGTTTGAGGTAATATTTTCACATTGTTCATTGTAATTTTGGCTTCATCTTGATATGTTTTGATTAGTTTATACGTGAAGTCTTCATCTTCAACCACTTCTTTAATTGATTTGATCATGTTAGATATAGCTCTAACGCCTGGTATGAAAATCGGCGGGGTTCGATCTTTATTTTGTTCATGAGTGTTGCCTTTGGTTGTCGTATCATTGATATTCTCAGATTTAGAGGACACTTCTAAATTTTCATCATCACATGTGAGATGCTCATACCTGTTTTTTGACGCTAATGTGTCGCTTTCACTGATAATCTTTTTAGAGGGTCCTTTGGGATTGTCATCAATACGTCTTTTTGGTCGACGCAGCGGGACTGTTTGCCATGAGCTGTTCAGGGTTGAGGCCGCTTCCAGCGTCGTAGATGCGTGGCCGTTAGGTCCCATAGCTTCTGACACGATCGCTGGGAACTGTTTTTCATGCAGATGTTGCTGTAGTTGGAGTTGTAAATGTTGATTCTGTTGCACTATTTGTTGTAAATGCTGTTTTAGTAGTTGATGTTCTTGTAGTAACGCTTGGTGCTGTTGCTGAAGGTTATGTGATAAGTCACTGTATTCTAAAGTTGTCGATCCGTCCAGACTGTTGTTAGCGCATATTTCACTGTTGTCTTGATTATTTAGTATTTCTGTTGATTTGGTGATTAGTCCCCCGAAGGGGACATGGTCAGTAAACATTATTCACTTCACTATATTTGTCAGATGTTGATTTGCAATAGTTCTTGTTACACCACTGTTCACTAGTAAATGCAGTCACCTTCGTTCACAAATAAATGCGGTCACCACTTACCAGTAATTTTGAGCGATAACAATTAGAGAATGTTGTTGGTTCACCACTGTTCACAAGTAAATGCACTTTCTGACCCCGGACCGGCACTAGTGGCGGCCGGGGCAGTCGGCCCTTGCGATAAGCGCGAGCGTTCGGGTAACTTGCGGAGCTGCGGAGCACGTCTGCTCGTGACCGCTGCTGAGCGAGAACTCCTTTCCGAAAAGATGTGCGCAATTTCTGATGATGGAAAGTCGGATGGTTGGTCTCGTATATAAAAAATGGATAAATCTTCCTCCTATAGGACATTGTGTTGTCAGAATGCACGTTTTGTAGACTCTTGATACCGGAAAATTAGTTTAGGGCAAAACGCCATCTATCCGTTTATAGTCTACGCTAGTGACTCTACAGTTCAGACGATTTTCCTCAAAATTTTCCTGATCGAATTAGTCGAGCTCGAGACTGCGAATTGGAAAGCGATATTTTCATTTTTGGAGGTACTTAACAAGAAACCTCAACAAAATTTTCTCAAAAATTGCTCCAAATTGCGGATTAAACCTGAATAGAGCGAAGAACGCTTAAATATAGCACAGGTTGAAATTGTTATTTTCGTTGAAATCTCTGAATTTCGAAATTGGCGGAGTTATAATTTTTTGAGCCTTCCTACAGCTACAATATTGGAGATAGAGATTGGTTTCCGCAATAAAATGTTCTTCAAAGATAGAACTTTAAATAGGATCGTGTACACTTCTTCAAAAATATGAAAAATTTTGGTGTAATGTTTTCGCATAAAGTTCTCACGTGAAAGAAAAGCAATTTTAAAAACTAAATTTTCTCATTTTTTCCAAATGTTTCATCGGGTAGAGCAAAGTACCGATGTACAAATGGTGCATGTCTAATTTTTGGTGAACTCTGCAATTTAGAAAATTGCAAAAATTATTACATTACAAAACTACAATATTGATGATAAATAGTTTTTACTTACCGAAATCTGTTCTAAAACCTAGATCTTTAAATAAGTACGAATAAAGAAAATAAGATTGGTTCTGTAATGGTTGGTTGGTTAGTGATTCCGGGCGGGTCAACAGATTAGGTCATTAGTCCCGTAAGTATAGGGTATGTTTTACCTCGGGATATGGCAGTGATCTTCCCCCACTGAATGGCGAGATCCGGCGCCGACATACCGTCGGCTAACAGGATTTCCCCCAAACCAGAACTCTCCCACCAGCGGGTTACCGCCCCAGCTGGGACAAGCTCAAAGCTCTCGACCGGTCTCCCGGAATATGTGGTAGTGGTGTGCATGTTAGTGTAATTCTGTGTGTGTGTGTGTGTGTGTAAGGGGATAGGATAGGAGAAGGAAGAGGAAGGAAAGATCGCGCGCGGTTCGGAGCCCGTTTGTTAGGGTACTGCTCCGGCATTCGCCTGGTGTTGATCGGAGAAACCACGGAAAACTACCGATCAGAGCAGCCGGCCGCTAGATTTCTCCTCCAAACAACGATTGAATTCGACATAGATGAAAAGCTAGTGTTGAAAATCCTGCCGCAGTCAGGACTCGAACCTGGGACCAAAATTACAATAGTAGTAGAGATTTTTTTCTTAAAGGAATTTGTTCTTAAAACTAGATTTTGAAATAATATCAATAAAATTCTGAAGTTTTGAAAATTGTAGATGACTCGACTCGTTTTAAAGCGTTGTCAGGAAGATTTAGTTCAAGTTTAGAAATAGTGATGTATGGCCAAAGTGAATGGCGAGCTAAACCCAAAATGCTGTGTTCGAATCCCGGGAAAACATGTCTGGTTGGAAATCTTGCTGTTTCAAGTTGTTATAATATTGAGCGGCCATTACAAGTAATGCGAGAAAGTATGTTCTGCTGTAGCAACACTGATTTCAGTAGTCGTACTCTAATACTAGGAACGTTACCTCAAATTGCTATAAATTAACAATTTGAAATTATATTTTAAGATTTTGTTGTACTGTTGAAACACGCACATAATTTTGCGCAGGCTGCAAACTAGAATGTGAAAGCTGCAGCTAGTAAACATTATTACTAACTCTTAGCTCAGACCACCTTCTAGTAGAAGACATGCACCAAAAGATTCTTACTTCACCTTATCTTCGCCTGTGATCAGAAGAGACCAAGAAGAAAGAAAAGATATAGAGAAACTGTGTCTGTCGGGAAGAGTCAGTCTTAATAAATCATTGAAGAGAACGGTTGACACCTAAGAAGAGAAATTGTAGATAAAAACTAGTCTGATTTATTTTAAAAAGTGAAATAAAATCGGAAAAATAGATAAAGAAACCTTATTTTTTATATATTTATTTTCTTTTAGATAGAAAAATCCAAAGATCAGTGTTAATACACTCTACATTTGTTATAGTTGCTTATATCTACTTACAATTAACTTACAAATAATCTTAAAATACAACTTACATTACTATTAGGGTGCACTAGGGTGGTAGAGGTATCTCTGTACAATATCTTTACTTTGGGTCGAGATCGGAGAATTCATTGAGGAAGGGAAGGAAATTTATTCTTAATGCGGGTTCTGTGAGTTGGGTTTTGGCACAGTCTTGGCGAGGTTAGTTTGGGTATATTTGGTATGTTTTGGAAGAAGTGGGTGGATAAAAAAAATTATGTGATTGGTTATCGGTTCTATCTGGAATTCTTTATGGAGTTGTGCATTCGAGACGTTCCATGGGGCATTCATGATGGTGCGCAGGAACTGATTTTGGATTACTTGGTTTTTTGGTGTTTTATTTGGCAGCGCTAATCCAAACTGGGCATGCATATAATAACAGTGATCGTATGATAATTTTTTATAGCAGTAAGGCAGTATTGTACGGTAATTTAGCTGATCTATTTATTATTGGTTTTAGTTGGTGTAATTTAATTTTTGCTTGCATAACTTTATTGTCGATGTGATTTTTCCAATTGCGGCGGGTGTCTAAGAAAAGGTCTAGATATTTAATAGGTTTGCTATGTAGATTCTATTGTACAGATTCTTGACTCATATCTCGTATAAGGGGGTGAGGGATGAATTGTCTTAGGGAAAATATTTTCGCTTCTGTTTTTGACGGGTTGATTTTAATTTTGTTTTTCGCTGCCCAGCTGTCGATTTAGTTTAGATATAACTGAAGTCTGATTTTTATTGTGTTTATGGCGGTACCTGATAAATATATAGCTGTGTCATCTGCAAATTGGGCGATTTTTATATTAGTATTTTTCGGAAGGGCGGCTGCGTACAAGTTATAAAGAACGGGAGATAACGGGGAGCCATGGGGGAGGCCAGCCTTGGCTGCTTTTGGATTAGAGTGATGGTTATCGACTGTAACTGCAAAAGTTGAGGAAGCTAGAAATGATTTGTATAAGATAATGTGGAGTGCTTATTTCTTTTATTTTATAGTTTAAAGCTTGGTGCCATGTTCTATCAAAGGCCTGTGAGATGTCGAGAAAGATATGAATATAATGAATATAAATGAAAGAAATTTTGAAATGCCGTATGGATGTTTTCAGTGATTCTGAGTAGTTGATGATGCGTGGATACTTTTTCGGTGAATCCAATTTGTTCCATGGGTACGGCCTTTGTGTTATGGAGATGGATTTTGAAACGTTTTTTAAAATTATTTTTTCAAATAGTTTGTATAGCGTGGGTAGCAGGCTGATTGGTCGGTAACTGTTGGTTAGGGATGCATTCTTGTTTGGTTTTTGTATCCGAAGAATGATTGCATGTTTCCATATTTGTGGAAAGTAACCTGAGGCAGGAGTTGAAGATATTGTTCAAATATGCAATGGCTGTTCAGGGAAGGTTTTTTAATATTAAGTTATTAATTTTATCATATCCAGGGGTTTTCTTGATAGGCAGTGATTTGATGATTTTCTTTCTTTCTTTAGGTTATGTGTAATATATTTGACTACGAGGGTCATATGTCTTTTCACTTACTGTTTTACTAATTGTGAGATGACTAGGGTGCGGTTTAGTTTTATTTATGGTGAATGTGGATGCAAAGTAATTTCCTAGCTCTTTGGCTTTCTGAGCAGGCATATACACTTTTCCTGAGGGGGAGTCTAGTGAGGGGATGATATTCTCTTTTCTTAATATTTTGTTTGTGAGCTGCCAAAGGGATTTGTTGCTAATGTTTAGTGATTGAAGTAGTGTTTGAAATTGCTGATAGTTGAAGTTTTTTATTTACCAGTAGTTTTAGTGTTTAGTTAGAAGTTTATTAGTGTGTTAAGTTCTAGTTTTAAACCCTGGAGTTTTTATTTGTGACCATAGTCTGCGGGTTTTGTTTTTGATTTGATATTGGTTTCATTATTTCTGGGGTAAGTTTATATTGTTTATCATTGTTGGTACTCTTTGGTTTTAATTCGTCCTCTTTAATTATGGGGTGTATTATGGTGGTTAGTTGGTTGATTGATTGCTCTATTTCTAGTGAGTTGGAAAGAATATTGAATTTAGATAGTATTGTACTAGTTATCATTTGGAATTTTTTCCAGTCAACTTTTAACGGATTTGGATTTGGTACTCGGGCGTGGGGTGGGAGTATTTGTTGTGGGGTTATTAAGACCGGAATGTGATCCGAGGCAAGATCGAATAATATAGTAGAATGAAGTTTTATTTTAGAGTTAGTGATTCCGATATCGAGGATATCGGGATTTCTTAAGCAATCATGGGGGTAATAGGTGGAGCCTGGAGGTGAAATTATTTTGAGATGAGTACGATTTAGTATTTGGGCTAGTATTTTCCCATTAGCGTTGGTGTTCGAACAACCCCAGTTGGTATTTTTAGCATTTAGGTCCCCTAGAAATATGGTGTTATTTTGTTGAAATAGTTTATCGGAGTTTAGTTTATAAATTATCGAAGTTTAGTTTATGGTTTGGTGGATTGTATGCTGCAATTATAGTTTATATATTATTTTCTGTTTCTAAGTTAATGGCCACACTTTCAATATTACCAGTACAAGAGAAAATTATTGGGTAATGTTTAATCTTTTTATTAATGGCTATTAGCACTCTTCCTCCTTTGATTAGGTTTGTTCGGATCTGTAAAGTAAGCAGTTTGGGATATACATTTTATTTTCTTCCTTTAAGTGGGTTTCTGTGATGCAAATTATATCTGTGCGGTGTGAATTTAAAAAGTGTTTTAGTTCGGTCTTTTTTTATTTGTTAGGCAATTAGCATTCCAATTGACAAGAGTAAAATCTTTACGGTATTATATTGCCATTAATGTAGGTGGCGAACGAATTTTGAATTGAGTTGGTTATGGTGGGTATAAGTGTGTTTATGGCATTGGTTATATAGGATGTAATTGCATTAATTATTGTGTTTATAACGGGATTGTTGTGATGTGTTTCTTGAGGAAGGTTGGTGGGATTTGAATTGTTGATGGCATTTGGATCGACATGGAATGTGGTGCTTCTATTTTGAGTGAAGTTCAGAATTGGTGTTTGGGAAAGAGAAGGTAAATCTGAGTTAGTTGGTAGTGGAGCGGATTGGTGGGATGAACTTTGGTTTCTAGTTTGGGGGTTGTTTTGGTTGACAGCTTTTCTTTTTCCAATATATTATTTTAGGTAGGGGCAACTGGAGTCTCGATTATTGGCATTGTGGCTGCCATTGCAGTTACGATATTTCGGTACTTGATCTGGATTAGGGTGAGTTACCGAGTAGTGATTACTCGAGCAAAAAGCGCAGCTAATTGAGTGTTTGCAATTATTCTTTGTATGACCATAATTCAGACACCGCTGGCATTGTATGGGACCTTGGGTATTTTTCGTTGCTTCTGCGTTTACTCTATGCTTACAAATTTGCTTAATGGCTGGAATATTGTCTATTGGTTCTTGTCCTGAAAAAAACAGCTGCAACTTAATAGTTGGATAGGATAGGTTTATTTTCTTTGTGAAGTTGGTGATTTTGATCAGAGAAGGAAAGCGTTGTTTTAGGTCTTGATATTATTTCTACGTCAGTAATTGATTGGTCGACGTTCTTGAACACTACGGATATATTTTTATTCAACGGGTCTTTGAAGGAGTGAAAACTACGATGAGTGTGAATTAAATGCTTGATTAAGTTTCGGAAATCTGTAGATGAGTTTGCACTTACTTTTATTTTATTATTCTTTTAGTCTGCAATGAAGTTTTAGATGACTATAATTTTTAGTTCTTTGACGAGTGTATTGTAATTGCTGATGTCTGCTACTATGATTCGTGGTATTTTTTCTGGGGGTTTCACTTTGATACCTAGCAAGGTCGTTAATATGAACGAATCTATTTTCAGTTGCTTGCTCATCAAGTTCACTTAGAGGTCCGAACTTATTTTTGACCGGCACATTATTTAATACAGAGTCAAATTTTTGTATTTGAAGCACTGTAACTATCGGGATTGCTGATAAAATTTATGGATTGTCGTTCTAAATCTTTGTCTGTCACTGACCTTTTTCTGAAGTCTTTTTCGGGTAGCTGAACGGTTGAGGGTTAGCTGAGATGATTCGGTTCCTTGCCACCAGCGCCGGGGTGATATGTTGAATGAGGCTCTCCAACGTCACCGCCATTTTGTCTTCGGTGAAATGAGTTGAATTATCTCGTGTGAAACTTTCCATTGTTGCCGGGTGGTTCTCACTGATATTAAGAACAAGCAATGCAGCACTTACGACTTCGCTTGTTGGAGGGTCAATATCTGCATGCCATTCACTACATTGATTTGCATTGAGTCGCACTTCACCAAAGTTATTTCGATGAACTATTTATCAGTAGCACTTGTATGCTTCACTATTTTACTAGTTTATAATTCATTAGTTCATAAATTAATATTGTCGCGATGTGGCGCGTGTCTCCCCGCCACTCCGTTAAGTGGAGTGGCGAACTGGGAAATAATGGTTTTATCGCAACCAATCTGTCAGGGTCGCACAACAGAGCTTTACTACTGTAACGTCGTAGCCTCTTAGACATCGGATCGCACAACGCGCGGGCCGGCGCGTGGGAGGGGGTGGTCCAGACGTCGGGTTCGCGGTGCAACCGAATCTGTCACCTTGGAGGGTGCAGGCCGCAGGGGGCGTGTCTGGGAACATCTGGGGTCAGCTAGCGCAGAATGATGCGTGAGGACAGATCTTCTGCAGCTGGCGACGGGCCCCATTTTGCGACCGGCCCAAAACTGAGTAATGAGGTGACGCGGTCCGCGGGTCTTCAGTGTGGGAGGTATGCCACGTGACTCCTCGCGATAGAGGCTTGGTGGAGAAAATGCCTATGGCATTCGAGTTTGGGCCAAATTGCGGTGCGGAGCTTTTGCTGATCCGTGAGGGGGCAAGAGCAGGTTTGCGAGGGTGGCCACAGCAAATGCCGGGAGCGGTGCTACAAGTTAGCTCGCTTGGGGACCCCGGGTCAGGCTGAGACCCATTCCTCAGGCTTGCCTTAGGAATGGGTGTGCTATAAAATGCAACGGTAGTTTCCGGAGGAGTATGTACAGTACTGGAAACATAAATTGATCGCGGCCGTCTGCGGCTAAGTTCAGCTTTTGCACGGCTTGGACAGCCCTTGTCATGATCAAACGTCGCAGGCGAAGCCTCACAAACCATCGTAGCCAATCTCAACGCAGGGGGGAGTGCCCTAACAAAATTACGACGTACAAAATGGCGGGCGCCGCTAGTTCAGATGTGGAAGTATTTTCAAATAAAAAATACATGGAAGAAACACTTGTATGAACATGAAAGAAAATTCATTTAATATATATCAACACATAGCACTTAACCACTGTTAATACAATTCTTTTTCAAGAAATTACATTGATATCAGATAAAATAACACTAATTTTAGAACAATTACGTTCTTATACACATTTAAATACCAATATTCTTGTCCAAACACAATTTATGAACTTTATCAAATGACCAGTTTACTACAGAATTTTGCGATAAGAAAAACGATTATAATTGCGTATTTTCAATTGTTCTTATGTATATTACATTTGCAAAAATGCAAAATACTGTCTTTCTCGAATCGTTAGGACTGCAAGAAAAACAATTCAATAAAAGAAAGTCAAATTCAAAGACCAACTGTATATTTATCATTAAAGTAACAATTAAATTAGATATTAAGCAACTAATTTGCATCTCAAGTCAAAATTGTTATTTTGCTATCATCAAATCAGGGACAATTTGGGGACACTCCCCGGCAGGAATAGTGCACATTTCGCAATTGTTTATAAAATTGTTAATTGTTGCAAAATTGTTAATTCGCAGTTTTTGGTTCTGGGACATCAGAAAGCCCTTCCACTTTATAATTGCAAAAATTGGAAATTGTTTATATTTTTACAAGTTTTGCAATACTTTTTTATTCTCTCATCTCAATTCCCTTTACACAAGATGCAAAATTCCGCTATCCAACCGGAGCTATCGCCTTTCGTTTTCGAGATACGCAATTGTTTATAGGACCTTAGCCAACCCTCACTTGTTTCCAACCCCCAATTCATTCGATCTTGGCAGTCAAGTATAAAATTCAAATAGTTTTGCAGTGTCTTGTTTTGATTAACGATTTGTGACTTCCGACTAACCGGTGGAAATTGTTGCTCATGAGCTTTTTTTAACTTTCGAAATTTAATTTCTATTCTTCATGTATCGTTGAAACAGTAGTTTGGTTACTTTGATTCGTCTGTGTTATAAATAAATTCTCTGGCAAATTTCAAAACGCTGAGACTGTTGTCGTGCAAGATTTCTTTGTGGTTGGATGCATTCTATTCAGTGGTGCAAAATATATGTCAGTATGTTTAAGGTCTAGCGAGGAAATTCATTATCAACAAATTCAACAATATCAAAAATGCTTTTGGACAGAGCGGTGGCATGATAAATCATTTTCATATTTATTCCACGAGGCAATTTTTAGGCAGCAGATATATTCTGTGTATTATTTTTAATTTTGGTGAAATTGAATCATATGTGGATTTTCAAATAGAACCATACATTTTTTACCTGTAATGAATATATCAATAGAGGAATTCAATGATGTCTCATTTGTTAATAATTTAAAGAGTAATAATGTATATTTGACACCGGGCTTGAGCAATCCTCAACTCTAAGGCAAGCTACGCTTATCATTGGCTCTTCTAGTAATTCAAGTGGCCTATCCTCGGAAGATTTCCCCATTCTCCTCGCCTAAAAAGGCATAAGAGGCGGAGTCTGTAGAATGTGGCACCAATCCAATAACACTTCCCTCCCCTGGAGAATGCTTCGTTACTCCCTTTTGTGGAAACACGTTCTTGTCGTGTATTCAATTGTGAAAAATAATTTAAATTCAATATAATTAACGAATAAGAGTTTGGTTAACATTGTAATGCTACACACATTTAAATATAGAAATGCAACTAAACAGTATACACATGTTTTATGAAGACGAAAATTCTTTCTTATTTTAACACTCATTTGTATACTTTTCACAGACAATATTCAGGAGTACACCATCAATCTGGTGATTTGTTCTGGTAATAATCGATCTTATACATAATTGACATGTAATGATAGAAATTTCTAATGTCTGGTATGGGAAATTAAGTATGAGCTCAGTTAATTTTAATGAGAGAGCAATTTCGCGATGAAAATGTTTTTTTTAAGGCATATATTCCAAATCCATATACTTCCTTACATTAATTAAAGTTGTTTCCATTTCCATTGAAGGCAAGGGCATAACATCCCTCATGCGCCTATGATTTCAAATGACCCTCAGAGAGGTCACTTGCTCGATTCGCCGTGTTATTGAATTGAACTCTTGAAATGTTCTGTTCACACAGTAGTTCCCGAAACACGTAAATTCAAACAGGCCATCTCACACTTATAGTAGTCACACCATACTTTCAAACATTAGTAGATACCGCGGACTGTGGGACCGCACGTAAAGTTCTAAACAAACGTCATTCTCGTGCATGAGCATGTGTTAATCTGTCCACCTTTTTTTGTGTCGGAGTGGCTTTTGCACGTTTAATTTCAAATCTCAAGTCTCATAATATAAATATATAAAAACGAGTTTATACGGTTATATTATCGTTTTTTTACATCACTACCAATGCGTGAACTATTTTTTTATTTAATCGCAAAATATCAAAAAATACTAATACAACCTTACCAATCAGTTTGAATTCATGTAATTTTGGAATTACAAAGTTAATTGTGAATGAACTTAAATTAATTAAGTAATTTAAATTAATTAAATTAAGTTTAAAAAATTAAAGACTATTGAAATATTTTATTGAAGTTTCTCAAGAAAATGTTTCAGTCTATCAGAACGGAGATGGGGAGGTACGCTTTCTCTAATTGTAAATTGGGAGTCAGAAAATTAACGGACGCAGAATATTGCCCGGGAAGTGGGAAAAATGAATATTACGCAACACTGTCGCTTAATGTCATCATTTGATGACTTTCTTGCTATCGAAATATCAAAATATTTTAGAAAATAACATTATTATTCAGCTTCATTTGTTAGCATAAAGTACTCGATAAATGGATTAAGACGTACTTTTTTCGTTGGGACTCATCAGGGCTTTAACTTATCTCACGGTAAAGAAGTTATTTTGCTCATTTAACTAAAGTTAAAATTAATAGTTTTTTACGAACGTTATTCTGGTGTTTCCACCACCAAACAATTGTAATATCAAAAAACTAGACGATTACCATGCATGCCGCCATTAGTTTTTATCAATCAAAATTTCGAAAAAAAGTACTGCTAGCACTTCGGTTAGAACATTATAATATGTAATTTCAGTACATTACACTATGCAAAATTGTGTGGAGTGGATAGTTAACGTCAGAAAATAACTCCAGTTACTCGTATTGATATACAGAACAGTTTGGTTAACTGGGCCAGATATGCTTTTTTTTGCATTTGTTTATCTTAGGTTAGCCAAACTTATTATATAATAATATGAAGTTAATATAAGAAACAGTAATACAAATTATTAATTTTCAAGTTTTAGCAAATTTCGTGGGATGCAGAAACGGAGACGAAAAAATGATCCACTTAACTGCAGTATGGGATTAACTGAGGCTCTTATTGTGATTGATTGATTTATTCATGTTTCCGGGCGCGTCAACAGCTGTGGTCATTAGTCCCGTTAGTGTAGTGCATGTTTTTTCTCGGGAGATGGCGGTGATCTTCCCCCGCTGGATGGCGCGATCCGGCGCCGACCTACCGTCGGCTAGTGGGGTTACCCCCTAACCAGGACTCTCCCACCAGCGGGGCACCGCCCCAGCCGGGACAAGCTCTAAGCTCCCGACCGTTCCCCCGAAATATGTGGTAGTGTAGTGCATGTTAGTGTAAGTGTGTGTAAGGGGAGAGGATAGGACAAGGAAGAGGAAGGACAGATCGCGCGCGGTCCGTGGCCCGTTTGGTAGGGTACTGCTCCGGCATTCGCCTGGGATTGATCGGAGAAACCACGGAAAACTACCGATCAGAGCAGCCGGCCGCTAGAATTCTCCTCCAGACAGCAGCTGAATTCGACCTCGCTGAAAAGCTAGTGTCGAAAATCCTGCCGCCGTCAGGACTCGAACCTAGGACCTCCCGGTTAGGGGCGCTGCAGTGACATCAGTTGATGCACTGAGCTACCGCTACCGGTCTCTTATTGTGGTGAAGTGAATTATTAAGAGTATGTTGAACACAGTTCTACGAGTGTATTATAAATCGGAGACAGATTTTAATGAAATATCATTTTTACTTTCTTGCATACCTACGTATATACGTAGTAATATACGTAATGTAGAGAAAGCTATGTAATGCTGCGCGAAAAAACGGCGGATTTTAGGCAGAAAAAAAAATTCATTGTCAGATCCTAATAACGAAAAAGTGGATAAATGCAGTTGCTTAATTAAGAGAAAGAAGTCCTCTAATACGTGATGTAGCCAGAATCCCTATTTTGTAGGTCCTTGATGCCGAAAACGTAATTGAAAGCGAAACTCCCGCCGTCTGTCCGTCTGTGAACACTACTAGCGCTTCATTCCAGTCCCGACCACCGAACCGTTCACATCGCAGAGCGCTCGTAATAGTCGGAACACTACTGTCGGTACGGGCCCGCCCGATACAGGCAACGTAGACAGCAATGCTCTTTACGTGCTACACAACACCAACAGCATTCCGCAGAGCAACTTCATCAATTTACCTACCTCACACAGTGAAAGTGCTACTTACGATGATACAGTCATGGAATCATCTACATCAGAAACTTCGTGTTATCAAGATCCATCGCAAGGTACAACCCTCTTAACCTTAGGCAGCCAGCATGAGGGAGACGCCAACATCCACCAAAAGAAAAGGTCAGTAGACGAGGACGCTACCCAGAGCGATAACAAAAAACACAGTGCAAGTGCCAATGTCAGTGACAAAGACAAACGTTATTCAACAGTGTTAAACAGTGCACCACCTACAGACGGTTCCGGAGTTCACGTAGACTACGTAGCCCAAAACCTCAATAACGAACAAGAGATATTTGACTTGCAATCCTCTTACAATGTCCCAATAGGCAATAGATTTTCAGAATTAGCCTCCAAGGAAGCCGATTCTTCTCCCCCAGATAACCGCTTCAAATACCTAAATTCTGATCAACCTTCACAGCCCATTACAACCTCCAAAATACCTCCAATTTTCATTTCTGAGATAACAAACATCAATTCTTTCGTCATTGAAATTAAAAACAACGTATCTAAAAACTTCATAGCTGAACAAAAAAGTAACAAAGTGAAAATAAATCCCGGCACAGCTGAAGATTTTCGCAGTATCATAAAATACTTAATAAACACTAATAGAAGGTTCCACTCCTTCAAAGACCCAGCTAACAAAAACTTTCCTGTAGTATTTAAAAATGTACACCTTTCCTTAACTGTGAGTGAAACCATGCAAGATTTAAAACAAAGACACCCATCCATTGTTAAAATCACACGTCTTCAGAAGGACAGCCACCCCATTCCTGTAATAGCGGCCGAGTTCAACGGTAACGAACCACAGGAAACAATTCTCAACAAATCAAATTGCAAACTCAAAGTCACCACCGAAAGAAGAAAAAGACCAAAAGGGCCTCTACAGGGTTATAGATGTTTGGACTTTGGACACTCTAGAAACAATTGCAACCACAAAATTAATTGTGCAATATGTTCTGGTAACCACTATACGGTAACTTGTCCCCAAAGTAAAACAAACCCTACCTGCATTCTCTGCAAGGGAAATCACCGCGCGGATGTAAGAAATGAAAACTGTGCATACTATAAGGAAATCGCTGAAAAAAAACCACCCCACCTCATAGCACAAGAAACCCACCCCAAAGAGCACAACCCCCATCCTTTAGCAACCAACAACATGAACAATTCCCATCACTACCATTTACCCAACCAATCCGAAACTTTACTAGGTCCAACAACCCTGAAAACCAATCAAGTTCCGTTAACAATAACAGTTCACGGAGTAACCACACACAACAAAACCAACAAAGTAATAATATTAATCCTCTTCTAAATACAGTAATTAATTCCATAACATCCTGCGTAATTAACTTCATCAACTCCCTTATTCCATCATTAATCAATACAATCCAGAATACAGTAACAGCTTATTTTAATAACAATTTCAACACAAACCCGTAGAAATATATCATTCACAAATTGGAATGCCAACGGCATTACATCAAAGAAAATAGAACTGACACAATACTTACATACTTACAACATAGATATAGCATGCATAACTGAGACACACCTAAACATTAAAAACAAATTTTACATACCTGAATACAAAATTTACAGAAATGACAGGATTGAAAATAAAGGAGGCGGGGTACTAATAGCAATCAAGAACAATATAAACCATGACGAAATTGATACATCAAACACCACAGGAATTGAAACAGTAGCAATAAACCTAATAATAAATAATCAACCATGGAATATAATACCTGCATATAAACCTCCAACAATAAAAATACAATCCCAAAATATACTTAATCTATTTACCCCAAATAAAAATACATTAATACTAGGAGATCTAAACGCCAAACACACAAATTGGGGATGTCGAACAAGCAACCAAACAGGAAAAACACAGTCACAAATATTAACTAATACGACTATCAAAATATTATCCCCTCCAGAACCAACATACTATCCAAGAGACGTAACTAAAAAACCAGACATCCTAGACATCGGACTGACAGATGGAAATATAAATTTTTACTCAATCCCATATCATGAACTCGACTCCGACCACATTCCGGTAAACATACTAACACAACAAATCCCACCCCCGCGATCCCCAATCCCCAAAATAAACACTAGTAAATTGAACTGGATTAAATTCCAAAATATAATAAGCAATTTAATACCTAAAATAAAAATCCTAAGTAATTCTATAGAAATAGACAACACCGTAACATTACTAAACACCATAATACATACAGCAATATCAGAAGCTCAACCCAATAATACACAAACTCATAACAGCATCAGACATTCACCTCTGCCGGTGGAAATTAGAAATATAATAAATATAACAAACAAGACCAGAAGACTTTGGAACGTAACTAAAAACCCACAAATAAAAAGAGAACTTAACATATTAACTAATATTGTTAAGAAATCAATAAAAAATCATATAAATATCAAATTCCAAAACAAAATACAATCTCTAACGACACAAAACAATTCTATATGGAACTTCACCAAACAAATACTTAAAAGAAAATCAATTATTCCACCTATCAACTCACCAAGAGGCAAGTTATTCACCCCAACCGAAAAGGCTGAGGAAATATCCAATTACTTTGAGTCGACTTTCACCCTCAACCAAACAAAACCGCACCCGAAACACAACACAATAATTCAATCAATAAACCACACTAACTATGGCCCTCACTACAAAATCCATTTTACAAATCCTAAAGAAATAAAACAAATCATTAACTCTCTCCCAATAAAAAAAGCGCCAGGTCATGATAATATAAATAATTCAATTCTAAAACACTTACCTGCCCCCGCAATTGCATACTTAACAAATATTTACAATCCATGCTTCAGAACAAATCACTTTCCATCCACTTGGAAGCATGCCATCATTCATCCCGTTCCAAAACCAAATAAAAATGCAGCAAACACCGACAGCTATCGCCCAATAAGCCTTCTACCATCTCTGTCTAAAATATTCGAAAAAATAATACTTTAACGTCTGAAAAAACACTTGCAACTAACAAAAGCAATTCCAAGAGAGCAGTTTGGATTTACTGAACACATCTCCACACAACACCAACTCCTCAGAATTACAGAACATCTCAACACAGCATTTCAGAAAAAACATCATTCAATACTCATATCACTTGACATATCACAGGCATTCGATAGAGTATGGCATCAGGCACTAATTTACAAATTAAAGAAAATCGGCACTCCACAGTATATCACCTCAATAATCGAAAACTATTTATCCAATAGAACCTTTGCAGTAACAATTAACAACCATCATTCAAACCCCAGGTTAATCAAAGCAGGATTACCACAAGGATCCCCCCTCTCACCCACACTGTTCAATCTCTATGTAGCAGACATCCCCCAACATCCAACAGTAAAAACAGCACAGTTTGCCGACGACACCCTTATATTCGCTTCCAATCACTCTCTAATTAACATTAAAAACAACATACAATTATATCTAAACCTAATAGACAGTTGGTCATCCAAATTAAAAATAAAACTAAATCCAAACAAAACGGCAGCAAAAAGTTTTTCTTTAAGGCCATACACTCCACCAACCACATTAACGTTAAATAACGAGCCCATTCCATGGCACCCCTCAAACAAACCCATTAAATATTTAGGACTGCACTTGGACACCAGATTGAATTGGAAACAACACATAGACACCAAAATAATTCAAACTAAAAACAAACTTCATCAACTAAAATCACTAATTAATAGGAATAAATACCTTCCATACAAAACAGCAACAATACTCTACAAAACAATAATCAGACCGACTCTTCTCTATGCCTGTCCAGTATGGATTAATGCTGCAAAAACAAACATCAACAAAATTCAACTAGTACAGAACCAATTCCTACGTACCATCACTAATGCACCCTGGTTCATATCAAATCATCAATTACATAATGAATTCAACCTCGACCTCATCATTCACCACATCACTTACCTATCCCATAAGTTCTTCTCTAATATTCACCATATTCAAACATTATCCCCATTCAACCTCTGTAAAAACCCCACTTATCCCACTCGCATCAAAAATAAATATCCATTCCATATATTTTGTAAATTATTTTCAGACCTAGAATAAAATCTATGAGGTGCCATCATGGTTTCCTCAACCACTGTATTAGAGTTAAGTTAGGTTAAGTGTTATAAGTTAAGCCATCTCTGCATATGTATAGTTTTATAGGAACTGATCTATGTAAAAAAACAATCAAATAATAAAATACATTTAAAAAAAGTACTAGCACTTAAACCATGCGTAGGATTTTTTTCAAATTAAAGAAACTTTGAAATTTTGAAAACCATTCTTTAAAACTTGGGGGATTTTAGATCAATCCCCACGGACATTCTCAAAATTTTCTCAAAAGGTTTGCTCAAAATTGTTTCTTTAAATTTATTGTAATAACAGAGCAAAATACACTTATAAAAGTGGCATAGGTTCTATTTTCACGGTTAACAGGATTTTCGAAAATTGCAAAAGTTTGAATTTTTCTGGCGTCTTCCCACAACTGAAGAAATTGCAAATTTTCCCTTCAAATGAAATTTGTTGTCCATAATTACTCCTTTCATTGTCTTGCACATTGTTTTGAAAATTTTAATAGTTTCCTCGCAATATGGCGTACAATATTTTCAATTTAAAAAAACAAAAAGAAAATCTCTGTCTTGTCTCTCACGTATCTCATATTTTCATTAGAGACAATTTGTTCACATTATTGTATTTATGTATACATATGCTCTAAATAATGTTGAATAAAATTTCTCGAAAACTCAACAGTTTTTTTGTGAAAATGAGCACTAAATTCCGCATTTTCAGAAACAATCAAACGCCTTTTTCTCAAATATTGCTCCAATTTTTTGTTTCATACGTTTTCAACAAATAGTACTAATTGCGCTGTTTAGTATGCCATACAAATAGAGACAGACCATAATCCGCTAGTATGGCTAAAAAATTCTACAGGGAATAATCCTAGATTGATGCGCTGGTCGCTGTTATTGCAACAATACATCACCAATGTTCATAAAAAAGGGGCAGAGCATATCAATGTGGATGCACTGAGTCGTATGTTCTAGCCTGGAGTGGTCTACGTGAGTGCAAGCGGACACCACGACAGTGGCGCCAAAAGGTAAAAAAACGGTGCAATTGTATAAATTGTAAATACTATAGTTTAAGATTATTACTTATTGTATATAAAATGTCTTTCTTATTTTCAAGGTTACAAGGGTTTGTGGTAATTGTTAATATAGATGCCCAAGGTTATGTTCATGTTAATATTGTAAATGTAATATTGATAGTACCAATAAAGCTCGTCACGGCCGGTACTGAAATTATTGAAAATTGGGTATTTTGGAGGGCAACTTTTTTATTTTCAGACTTACGGAATTTTTGTTGTGATATTTTTGGAGAAAGCGTCATATAAATATAAGTTGCTAGGAAAATGTTAGATAATGTTCATAGCTTGTGAAATTGTATATATTAATTAGGTGATAATAGCTAATGGAAAAAATTGTCACGAGACCAGGTAATTAATATATCGGTGTTCAATCCGGGAAATTTTTTCTCTGTAACTCATAAATTTCTGCGAAAAAAATCCGCCCCAAGTATGGGAGAGATTGTAACGTCGTATGTGTTATTTTTCACATCACGACGACGTCACACTACCTCACGTCACCACCGTCGGACGAAGAATGAGATACAGAAACCTCAAAGCAAAGTATAAAAGAGAAAAAAGAAATAACGGAGTGACATGTCTCTATAGGGTGAAAATATCAACAAATAGTATTTGAAAATATTTTAAAATGGTTTCTATAATAGTTTGTATTTTGAATTCAATTGAAATTCAATTGAATTTAGCCCTTATCATATTTTGAAATAATGTCACGCTGCATAATAAACCGTAAATAATTCGCTTTCAATAATGGAACCTCAAGTTCATGTTACCATTGCCTACTACTTCATGTACCCGTCGACAACTAGATACCAAAGGGGATTTAAAATATAACTCAGACAATAACTCATTGGATTTTCCAAATCCATTTTCCACGTCTTATCTCCTTTGAGGTATCAAATACAAAATTATTGCCTTGCTAGTAATATTTTTTGTTTCTAGTACAAGAGCTACGATATAGGACATAACACTTTGCACACTTCCAACTGCACCATGGTCAACTCTTCTACATTTCTAGCATTACATACAAACGCTCATTTTTTAACAAACCAATGTCCACGAAGGCAAGGTCGACAAGCTAGGAGCAAGTGCATCGCCCAGAACGGAGCTTAAATTCTAACGACGACACTTCGACTTGGTATATTCCCGCAAGGACAGGCACAAATTCACTGAAAAACCGCAGACATTGTGACATGGTGATGCTGCTACGCCTAAAGAAATCGTAGCTCCTTGGTCGACAAAACCGTGGACGCTTCTCAAGGTTGCTCTGTTCCTCGAAAAACCGAGTGAAGAATGCAACAGGCCAATGTCCTACGTCTTCACCACAAGACTTGAATCACTACAGCAAACCAGTTTAAATACCATGTCCTCAGAAGCTTTCATCCATGCATAACCTCAAGAGGATTACCCAGTTATCAATCCTTGAACAAAACGCTCATTATAGATGAAATACAAATATTTCCAAAAATATTTGGTAGTGAACAATTTCCACTAGTTATACCACTATGTGCGTTCATGGTTCTCATTTAAATGAAGGACCGCAAACAAATTGTTTACGTTTTTTTAAACAGACACCGTCAAGACAAAGCAAAAAGTCATGAAAAATGTATTTTAATCTTTGCACCAGAACAAATTACAGTATATTTTGATACTATATAATTACACCCCATAAACATTAATACACAAAAATGTTTTTAATACTTCCCCATTCTCGTACTTTGAGACGTATTGTATTTTTCTTTGCAAGGACAAAACTCAGCCACTGTAATTAGTACCTTAATTTTCAAATAATAATAATAATAATAATTATTATTATTATTATTATTATTATTATTATATTAACTATAATACTTACATAAAAATGAGAAAAAAAATTTCATTCGCAGCAAGAATTGCGGAATACTTTATTGTTTTTAATTTTTTCCTTGATCATCTTTCTTATCTTGATTGCCAAAAAAAAAGACATTTTTGCACTTGAAGAGTTGAGAGTTAAGAGCAAACATGACAGAAGTCAATCGTTTCAACCTTACGTTTACTATCAACACATGAGGTTAAGCCTACTATTGCCCAGTGAAAAATATATCTTCCTCACTATGGTTTTCTCCTGTTGTCATAAAAGTCGTAAAACAGATTCATTGTTTCCATTTCCTTCTTCTACGGTTATTATCACCTTCCGAAACCAGAACCGTCACCCTCTCGTGGATGTGCGAAAGCAAGTTTGCGTTTAATACTTTTATGGGTGTGAGTTCGTGTGACTACAAGTATGTCTTTTTGGTCAAATACTTTGCGTGTGGCATGTCTAACAGGTTTAAATCAATGAAACATTGACGCTTTGATGTGGCTAGTGAATTATTGCGAGCAATGTCAAGCAAATATACCATATCAGATGATTTGTGTTAATGGCTCTTACATGTATATAAATACAGACGATGTTAGTAATGCAAATGTGACACACCATGTTTTGTCAAACTTATGACTATAAACGAAGAAATAAAACACCAAAAATCTCCATATTGTGAAGTATTATCTGTAAACTAATTAACGTACCTTATGACAATGAATATCATGTTATTACTAGAAATAACTAGAAATTCTTACGCTGTTGCTATCTATTACCGGGGTTTGGTCAACTGCCCCCCCCCCAAGACATGAGCTGTATTCTGAGGATTTTTTAACTTGGGACTAAATGGATTCCCAATGCTCAACTAACCGCTGAGAACCAATGGTCTCTCTAATCAACTAGCGTTGTTACTGGCTGAATGAATACAGGAGCCGATTAAGGTGAGAAATTTTATCGGAGTGCTTGATTCTGCTGGCCTTTTAGCTAGGGTTTTTTTCAGGCCACACAAATGTCAATTGTCAATCCTTTGAAAATCCACAGCCTCCAACTAGTTCGAATCCGCGAACTGGCTTTGGATGGCTATGTGCTAGCCCCCTACGACAAAGGAATTATGCATGGGTGCAATTCTTGAAATGTTTCAGAAATGCAGAGTAATGGTATTTGATGATTTTCAAAACACTTTAGGAAATAATTATCTAGTATTTTACAAATTAATTTTTATGCTTTACAGTATTTTCTCAGGCAATTATGGGATTTTTTTAAAGACCATAACGTAGGTAAATAACAATTACGCTAATCAACTAGGACTAATCAGTATAGCAAAAAATCACGACGGGGTTGAATCGATATGCTGCTTTTTATGAAGAAATATTCACACTTGAAACATTAATATTTCGCCATTTTAGTCTACATAAATAACATTGCAAATACTCATCAGACGATATTATAAGGGTAATCAATCTGAAATTATATACTAAGATGTAATGCGTAGATTTTCAAAATACCTGACCAAACATTTTTTAATTTCTCAAACCGTTTATCTACAGAGAACAGCGGAAGGTAAACAGCAAGCTTAAATTTATCATTCTCAAATTAAAGGAAATCAGAAAGCTCGTTTTATGTCTCTAAACTCATATTTTGAAGACATGTTACAAATTAACCACTCTTAAAGATATGTGTTTATTAAATAGAAGGCATGATTGATTTCTACGGATTTGTGGTACTTGCTAGCTAATAAATACTCAATAAGATATCAGGAATAGTGTGTAATATGTAGTAATTGAAACAGTTGTCTAGAAACGCTGGCAGAGCACTTCGCAATGACCAAAACCACGTCAAAGATCATAAAGAGAGGACAGTTTTACAGCCCTCAAGTGATGGGACATCACGCTGCGAAGAAACAGTGCAAGAAGAGCTGCGCTTTCGCTACAGAAACAAATGGTCAACAACATACAATAGCCACTTGAGCAAGCGCCTCTGAATGTGTTCACCATTTACTCCATCAGAGCTCTGACCCTAATGTGGGCCTTCACAGAGTGCATATTCACCTCTTTGCATGCATATGCCCCGATCAGCCTGGATCTTTCATGTAACGTCATTACTATAAAATGTTAGGGAAATGAAAACACGGAAGAATTCCCAGAAAGTACAGGTTTAAACTGTCATGAGAGCTGTGAAATATTAAGTCTGCCTGACAAGCACTTATTATCAAACGGAAGAAGTAATATTTTGAACGAAGACTCACATTTTGAAGAGTAAAGGCACTACGAGTGAAGTGAGAAATTCATCTTATTGCGTGAGGTCTAGGAGACGGTGCGTAGATTCTTTACGAGCTACCTTTTTGGGGTTTTCGTATAGCCTAGAAGTAAATCTCCTAACTTTCATCTCCACAATCACGACCCGGTTCCAGAATGTCTGGTTTCGAGGGGCGCAAAAGTAACTTAATGTTGAGATTGAATACAATTTGAGCTTTGAACCTTAATTTAACTCTTCTAGTTCGAACTATTTGTTATTTCTGAAAATTTACCAAAGGAAATTATTTAACTAGGAGAAAGCACCTAAATGTTCTATGTCCCTGACTCCAAGTTCGCTAAATCCTTATCAGGTGATTGGGTAGTCAATTCTTAACTGGTGGTGACGGTCCTGGTATCAACTTTATACCGCAATTAAATGTTTTTCTGATGTATGGAATTCTGAGAAAAATACTTGACAGATTCATTATCTCGGTTCCAGGATTGCGAAAATAACTTAATGAAATAAAAATTTAATTAAGTTCCTCTGATATTTCTTCAGAGATTTTCTTCATTTAAGGCTATGTAAGATAACATTAAAACATGATCCGTAATTGATGTTCTGCTGTAGTGAATTGAAGCGGTCAATGGAAAAGAGCTTAAGGCATTTGCTCTTTCTCCATAGATGACCTCCATTACAACTGTTAGTAGATTTTCATTTATTTTGCATTTAGTAATTTGCCACACTGAATCCAAACTGATGCCCTGAACGATTCCTTACTTTGTGGAACCCGACCGGTCTCGGAAAAGCTGCATTAGACCATTTCAAGTCCGTCACTGCGAGTGAATTACCCACTCTTTGAGCGCGACTGGAGTTCGCTTCATAACCTGGAGAACAAATACGGCACCCGCTGAGAAGACGCGATGCGAGGACAACGTCGCTCTCCCAGAGCGACAAACGGCGACAAGCAGACAATAGTGGCCTGCGCGCGCGCGCCCTCCAAACAATTCCGGGTGTCCGCATCGCGTCGCAACGGCTCCCCTCCGTGACTTATAAATTAGCCTCTTTGGACAGCGGCGTGACGCAGCACACGCTCGCAGAGGCGGCTGCACGCGGCGGCGCGGGCGGGGCGGAGAGGACGTCACCCACGGAAATAGGAGGATGCGCCTCACTTCACAAATGGGGAGAGTCAAAGAGCTGTTTCCACTTTCGAAGAAAAACGTTTTTCTCCGACGTCAGATACTATCGATTGATTGGTTCAATATTTCGTGTTTCCAGGCACATCAAGTGCTACACTCATTAGTGCAGTGAGTGAGTACACTCCTTTCACCATCTTGCATCGAAAGAAGGTATCACTCAGGCGACGAAACAGGCGATTAGAATTTAGCTCAGTTACTTCTTTTAGGCTTGAGAGTCTTTTACCTGCAGTAACTCTACAACATTGGACAGTCAGCTTTCCTTTCCATCCAAAAGAAGGTGCACCAATGTTTTTTCGCCATAAAAGATCCGGTACCGATCTATACGTCGGATTGGGGGTGTTTTCTTCTATGTATCTCACTCCAGCAGGGCATGTTCCCAGCGGGGACAAGCTCTTTGCTCTCAACTGATCTCCTAACTTGTGTGGTACTGTAGTGCATGTAAGTGTAAATGTGTGTGGAAGGGATGTGAGGGGAAAAGGATACGAAAGAAAAGATCATGCGCGATCCGTTGTCCGTTTGCTCCGAGATTCCCATGTTACTGAATGAAGAAAACATGGTGTGACGTCGTCGTGGTGCGAAGAACAACACAGACACGGAGTTATTTGTAAAGGTTTATTTAGTATTACAGTATATTACAATATTTACATCTCCTCCGGAAACTACCGCTGCACTCCACAGCACTACCAATCCTGAGGAAAGCCGCCTCAACCTGACCCAGCGTACCCCAGCGTGCTGACCTGTAGCACCGCTCCCGGCATCTGCTGTAGCCACCCTCGCAAACCTGCGACCACCCCTCACGGATCAACGAAGTGCCTCCGCACCGCGATTCGGCCCAAACTCGCATGCCAATCGCCAACACTCCACCGGCGTCTACAGCGAGGAGTCACGTGACAGACCTCCCACACTGAAGACCCGCGGAGCGCGTCACCTCATTACAGAGTTTTGGGCCGGGCGCACAATGGGGCCCGCCGACCAGCTGCAGACGATCTGTCCTCACACATCATTCTGCGCTAGCTGACCGTCGGATGTTCCCAGACACGCCCCCGCTGGCTTGCACCCTCGAAGCGACCGCTCCGGTTGCACCGCCAGCCCGACATCTGGACCACACCCTCCCACGCCCGGCCCGCGCCTTGTGCGGTCCGACGACTAGTGAAATGCTATGACGTTACAATAGAAAACTGTCAATAGGAGCAGCCGGCCGCTAGTGTCTCCTCCAGAAATTCGACTAGTGTCGAAAATTCGCCACCGTCGGGATTCTAACTATAATATCTGAGACACTGACGCAGACACTGCCGTGGCAACATTTTTTGCCCCGATCCATCTCAGTTTGAATACTATAGAAAGTCACTTTCGATTCTTTTTATTTTCCGGTTAAATAACTCCGCATTCGTGATTCTGTTTAGAAAGGGTTATTTGGGTACATTCGTTTTGTTGAAAAATTAGCAATGCTGGAAATAGTCCAATTTAAACAGACATTCGTAGGCAGCGATGGCTTAGTGGCAATATTTGTTGCCTCTGCAGCGTCGTTGACCAGGAGGTCCTGAAGTTGAGTTCCATCGTCGGCGGATTTTCGAAACCAGCTACATAGCTAGGACGAATTCAATGTCTGCCTGGCGGAATATTCTAGCGGACACCAGCTCCTTTCGGTAGTTTTCCGTGGTTTCTCCGATCATCCCAACGTGAATACCAGAGCAGTACCCTAACAAAGGGTCACGGACCGCGCGCGATCTTTCCTTTCTCGTCGTTCTTCCCTTCTCGTTCCTTCCACACACGCACGCACACACACCCTTCACTAATTGTCACCTGCATGGAGACCAGTCTGGAGCCTAGAGATGGACGGCTAGAGGAGCCCGGTCGGGAACCTAGAGCTTGCTCCGGCTTGGGCGGGGCATCGCAGGAAGAAGATGCCTAAAGGGCGAAAACCCGCAAGCCGACATTAGATTGGGCCGGACCTCACCATCCAGTGGGGGAAGATCACCGCCATCGCTCGTTATAAAAACATGCACTACACTTACATGACTAGTGACCTTACTCGTTTTCGTCTCCGAAAGCATCATTCACTAACTCATTTGGTGTGGTCTCCCAAAGGGGCGACCTGTGACGGAGTAACGAGCGTGCTCGCTTTCTACCGCTGGATTCTGAGGCTCAAATACTAACTCAGGTGATCCCAACGGAGTCGGTATCAATCCCCAAGAGGTCGATACCATTTTAAAAGAGATCGATGATGAACTAAGATCGATATCCAAATATGCACCGACGACTGATGGTGTAGGAAAGATCAAGATCCCTTTGATTTTAAAACTGCTTATGAATTTTATTCTTTTTTACTTAATAAGTCTACAAAATATGTTATAATAAATTATAAATTGACTCATCGTTTGAAATTCTACATCACGCACATTAATAAAATAAAACTTTCGTGCAATAATAATCTGTAATTTGGTTTTTGAAAAGTTGTAAGCAATTACATTTATAAGTTTAAAAATAGTAATAATCCATTTATTAAAAATAAATTTAACCATTCTTCCAATCCTTGATCATATTAGTATACTCGTTTATCTTTAAGCCAGTCCTTTATATTTTGATAATTTTGTATACTGTATATTAGAGAAAAAATTGAAGGGGGTCGAAGAAGCTTACCATTGTTTCAATAGGGGTCGAAACAAGTAAAAAGTTTGGGAACCCCTGTACTAACTCCTCGTGAAATAAGTGGCTGACGGATTCGCGAAGATCTTGTCGTTCTCCCATATACCAACTCGTCTTCAACTATTCAACTATTCAGGACTTACCTCTTGAACTATTCAGGACATTGTTCACTATCGATTCAAAGCCCTGAAGGGGAATCCTGAAAAAAAAAATCTTCCGAAGGAAAAGTGCACAAAAATCTATTTCAGCTTGATGATCGATAATATTCTCTGTTCTACAAGTAATTGAGGGTGCGTTTTAATTTTCGAAATCATGATTTTAATTGTACCACTCATGTGAATGACATAGATGTCTACTTATACACATGTGTAATTCACGTGTTACATGATGAAGTGAACGACTAATAGCGAAGGAAGTGAACGATTAATAGCAGAAAAAGGAGAAGCAGAAGAAATTAGATAATATTGACGGAAGGTGCTGTGAATATCTTGTATCAAACACATATTGCAAATGGTTCTACTGGGATTTGAACTCGAAACCTGGAGTTGGAAACTGACTGTGTTGGTTGACAAAGGTTGCATCATTGAAGTACACGGGTGTTTCATAGCGTGGCTCCTTACGCCTTACAGAAGGAATGAAGAATAAAAGAAACGTTCTCGTATGCTTTTTTACGGTGAGCGATCAGAAGGAGAGCAAAAACTTTCAGTAACATCCAGGACACACTGGGGCCAGCCAAGGGAAAAGCAGTAATGTTCTTTAAATTGAAAGGAAAAGAAAAGAGTGCGAATATCATTTCTAATTTCATTTTACTCCTATATTGAAATATGTCGTAAAAATAGTTACGTTTTTGCAAAGAAAATTTCAATGGTATATCATTATCAAATTTAAGCCACCCTTATGTTAAAAATAATATTTTCATGTTCACCGTACAAACTTTCTGATACGACAGTCACTCAAGAATGAAAATACCGACTACGTCAACTCCAAGTGGCAACGTTTATAGAAAAACATTCGGTTCAAGCTACGAAAATGTTTTGTTAGGTTTTCGCATGATTCTCAAAAACATGTCTGAAAGCATAGCTTAAGAATCCGGCAATTACAGAATGCCAACCTTACACTTCCAACCCAATCTCTAAACTGAATTAACGAAGCTTGTATTTTTCAGCGTTCAGTTAGTCCGAGCTACAATGTGAACTTGCTATTAGCAGTTAATTATAATAAGGGTGTCATAAAATTGGTGGTGGTTTGCCATGACAGTCAACTCCACAACAACAACATAAGATAGACATTGGTTACATTGTTTTCAAACCGAACATCTACGTTTTACCCGCTTTCAAACACAAACCTCTACGTTGGTCCGCTCTCTACTGATACCTGATGCGACGAGTTGCATATACTTGATTCTGATATTAGGCGAGGAAAGATAATCACGCCTTTGCTCTCTCTCCTTTCCTGGGCACGTGATCACACTGATTATAGTTATCATTAGATGTGAGAGATGAATGCGTATGGATGGGATATTTACAAGGAATGTGTAGTAATTCAGGCGCCAACCCCGACACATACACATGACGCAAATACCCGTGCCTTGCACCTAGGACCTAACGAGCATCCTCTCACTTCCACTTCCAGTAGTAAGTGGCTTCTCCAAGCCGCTGCGCCAGAGAGCCAAAGAATGAAAGAAAATTAATAACTATTTTTTAATAAAATGAAGAAGGAAAATATTGTTTTTTAATGAAAACTAAATATGGAAAAACTACAAAAACAAAAATAAATAGGTTTAAAAACATATCAACAATTATTTATTTACAGAAAGTGAATATAGTTAAAGGGAAAAGACTTCCTGGAAGACCCAGGGAAACCTGGGAAGGCTATACTATTGCAGATGTCTGTTGGAATAACAACAAGGGAACTAAAATGCAAGGCACAAAACAAGGAGGAATGTGTCAAATGGCTATCCCGACGCTGAAAGGCGCAAAGGGCAAGAAGAATATAGTTCGTTATTTAGCCTTTAGCCTTGCGCTTGAGGCTTGAAACCACAACTTACGATGCTATTCCGCGCTTCCAATGTTGTTCCAAGCTCCTGCACCACCGAAGCCGGCACAAAATCGATTCGAGCGAGGAAGTCCTTCCTTTTCTCGAACACGTCAACTTCTTTAAACATATTCCCGAGAGTGTACAACACGATATAGTGGGAAGGGACGATGATCTTTCCAGCTGAAACGTGAGATACAGTGCAGTCATATACGTCTACTTGCAGCATCCTTCCCTGCGGGGCACATTCCCAACTGGGATAAGCTCTACGATCGGAACACGCCTCCCGATTCATGTGACAGTGTAGTGTAAGAGTTTGGTGTAAGGAGAGAGGATTCGACAAGGATAAAAACGGAAGATTGCGCACGATTCTTGGCATATTTGTTAAGGTGTTGCATCGGCATTCATCGGTGGTTTATGGGGAAAATTACGGAAAACTACCGAAAATAGTTGACGGTGAACAGAATTCTCCTCTAGACAGCGGCTGAACTCGACCTAGCTAGTGTGACAATCTGCCACCGTCGAGACTCGAACTCCAGGTCCTCCTGATGAGAGTCGCAGCAACGGCAACGGGTGTTGTCTCTCAGCATCTCAGCCGGTAGTATCAATACGAAGACGGAAACTCCTTTTCCTTGGAAGACGCCTACCACTCCGCAGAAACCACAATCAATGTTTTTAAATGCCTCTCCACAGGCGCGAACAGAGAGCTCGTGCTCCGGTGCTCCGCCGCCATCGCCGCAGGGATCATTAACCCGCGGGCGGCAAAAAGACACGCAATGCGCGATGCGCTGTGGTGCAGGCGGTGAGGAGGGCGGCGCGTTTTCTACGTGTCACTGGATGTAATTATCCGGAGGAATCCGGCTGGCGGTGAGGTAAATCCCAGATTTGTCCACTTAAACGCCGCCTGGACGCAGCGTTCGCGGAAGGACGGCGCGCGGCCTGCCGGGCGGGGTGGGGGTGGGGGGAGGAAAGCGTGGGGGGGTGGGGCAAAAGGCCGAAGCGCAAAAACGCGCAGTGATGGCGAAAGAGAAAGATGGTGCGTGGAGCAATGGGGTATGCAAGACACCCCGGAGAAAGAAACGAGATTGAAAGGTGCAGCGCTGGAGAACGAAGTGTGGAAAAAGCTGAATATTGAAGAAATGGAAGTAAATGGAAAGGACGGAAAATAATACCGTACTCAGACATCACTATCAACACAACAAAAAAAGATTCGCAGAAGAAATGTATGAGCAATCTGACGGAAAAATCTGATTTGATCTAATAAAACCTATTTCATTTTCTTTTACAGTGAATTCAGATGATATACATTCATTGCTAAGTAATATTTAATGTTAAGTACTTTCAAATTTTGCTTTTATTTCATCAGTACGAGTAGTTTCCGGAACTTTGCATTGTTTGAGATTTCGCTTTCTGCCTGCAACTAAAATTCCTAAAACAGCCTATCTTCAACTAAATTCCTAAGAAGTTCCTCCTCATGCATAAAGGAAGAATGAATACATTTCAGACCACTAAATTATATGATTCTAAGCGCTCAAACATTCTTGACCATATTTTCGTCAGATAATTATGAAGAACTGTAGACATGCTTCTTATTTATCTATATCTCACGAGGGCCTTATAAAACGCCTCATGTCAAATTATTGCAAGACATAATATTTCAACATAACTTTAGCTGTGATCTAATCAAAAATCTTAATCAAACACACTTACCTTTATCATTACTAATGATAATGATGAGTCATAGAGGAGGAGTCATCTAAAGCTTGATTCCAGCAGACTCATGTAGGAATTAGCGAAGAGGAGGGGTTGCAAAAATACTCTCTTAAACTCATGCTTTCTCGTCACGTAACTCACACGAGAGGAGGAGTAATGAAAATATTGAGTAGCTTGGACACAGACATTGCCGTCGTCCACCCAAAACCTTCATTTCCTTGTCAGTTCGTTCTGTCGCAGCGGTTTTCAGAATTCCAGCACTAATTGCTATTCTCGTCACGTACAACGCCGCAACTGTCTTTCTACCACGAAAAAACAAAGCCTAATGCCGAATGACTTCATTCCTACGATTAATCCCAATCACCACACGGAAATAGCCATCAAACTGGTAAATGTATTCCTCCTTTAACGTTTTGTGAAATTCTACGACAAGAACAATAGGATTCAGTAGCAAACTGTTTTGCTTTGGAAACCGTACTCTCAAACATGAAAGAATAAACATGTACCACACGACTTTTGTACCCAGTATTGTCTCTTATCATTTTAGAACATGAAGTTTTCAGACAATTTAATTTTTTTAAATGAATCCTCCATGAATTCTGTCCATGTAAGCTACCATTATGTCAAACACCTGCTTCAGGCATCAAGAAAGTACAGGATTTTATTGATTTATTAGTGATTCCAGGTGCATCGACGTCTGTGACCATTATTCCCGTAAGTGTAGTGCATAATTTATCACGGGAGGTGGCAGTGACCTTCAAAGCAGCCGGCCACTAAAATTCTCCTCCAGTCAGCGGTTGAACTCAACCTGCTTCGTTACTAGTGCCGAAGATATGCTATCGGTGGGACTTGAACCTATAACGTCCCGGTCAATGTGACATCAATTGATGCCCAGAGCCATCTAACACAGAACAGACTTAGAAGAAAAGGTACACTGTTGTAGGCAAAGGCCTTCCTCTTCCTCCTCGTCCACCTCCATATGCAGCAGCGCTGCCGCCGGGCGCGGCGCGGGGTGCACGCGTCCCACGGGTAGCGGCGCGGTGTGCGCGGGTCTGGGAACGTGCGTGCACTCCCGTGCCGCCTGTAACGGCGCCGCCGGGTACCGAAACCCCTCGCGCCCAGCGCCCCCGGGGAAGTGGGTCTGCAGGGCCAAGTCTCCTCGGGGCCCACGCCATCGGGCAGAAATAGCTTCCTGGTTCCCATAGTCAACCGCCGCCGCAGCCTCTGTAAGGGACGCCGCCGCCGCCACTGCCGTGTCCTCGCGCTGCGGTCAGGATACGCGCGTCACGTGATGGTGTTTACCTTTACTTAATTGGCCACGTATTTCGGTGAATAAGGGGTTGCTATACCCATCTTGTCTTACTGGTAGTACTTTTCCGATGAAAAGCCGCGCCGTCTAGTTTACAGTTAGATTTACGCTGTTAGAAAGAAAATATTGTTCTGCTTCCCCTGCGAACTTCCGAGAATGTTCAGCTTGGAGGAATACACAGTGAAATTAAGTCATGTCGTAATGCTGCCATTATTCGAGAAAGTGCTTATAATTTGCTCTAAATGGAAAGAAAGATACATATTGTCTGACCTACGTGGAAGTTTTATAAGTGATCGAGAATGATCATTTCAAATATCAAAATATTAATTAAAATTATAATCAGACTATGATATTATTATGCAAAAGAATTTTTATTTGAAACGACTTCTGAATGTCGTTCAAAACAAACACTTAGTATACGATGAAATATGTGTACGGCTTTCTCCCTGGTAGATCACCTAAAAATTAACCAAGTTTCCCAAACAAGACTACTAAGCCTTAGGTTGTGGATATCATATACACAATTTTAAATAAAAACGCATAATAATTTTATTCATAGTTACTTCTGCACTTTAAATCTTGAAAGTCAATATTCCACACCGTCGAATATTTCTACATATTTTTCTACGTCATCCAAAGGAGACGTAAACTCATATCTACAACAATAACGTCTAACCTCAATGCAAAGCTTCATAATATCTCTTTTATGCAGACTTCAAATTCTGCCGCAAAAGTGCCTGCAGCATAATGCACACCGCTTACTGTCGGTAACTATCAATGGCATTCTAATTATTAATTCAGTAATTTACACATAAATAACCTATCCCTCAATATGCTGTAGAATACTTATTAGAGAAATTTACTTGTCTGCCCTTTAAATATTAGTTTTGTTACTAATTATTACAAAATGTTAATATGAAGAAAAAAGTAAACAGTACTATTGTGGTAGAAATACTCGACAGCAAAAGTCGAATAAATTAATTCAGGATATTTAAGAATTGAAATTAACCCGGGAGTATGTTACCGTTTTTACTTTCTCGCTACGGAATACAGAAAGTTATGTAATGCTCCGTGAAAAAATAGCGAATTTTCGGCAGAAAACCTTATTATAGGATCTATAATAAGTTTTTCTGCCGAAAATTGGTAACGAAAAAGTGGATAAATCCTGTTGCTAATTTTAGAAAAAAAATCCTCTAACACATGGTGTAGCCAGAATCCATGTTTTGTGGGTCCTTGATACTGGAAAATCGAATGACGGCAAAACATCTGTCTGTTCATTCCTCTGTCCGTCCCGTGCGTCCATGCGTTCGTCTGTGAGCAACGCTAGCGGCTAAACCATTCCGATTTTCTCCAAAATTGATATTTCTCAATCGATCTGAATGATGTGGCGGCCCATTGAATTTGAAATCGATATTGCAGTTTTGAGGGGTACTTTACATAAAGGCCTCAGGATACTTTCCAAATTTTCAAAACAATGGTTCCATTGTTTTTGATTAAATTTTGTTGCTGAATAGTGTAAAGAACGTTTGAAAGAATAGTGCAGGTTTCATGTTCGTTGTGTTTTCGGAGTCTTCCTACAACTAAAATATTAAATATTGAGATTTTTTCCTTAATAAAATATTCCTTAAAGATAAATTTTGAAATAAGGTACAATTTTTTTAAAATTTGAGTACTTTTTGCGTAATTTTTGGTGAAAATAGGGCGAGAAAGTACGTAGTTTTAGTAGCACTAGTTTCTATTATCTCTTCCTTCTAACTTATCTCTTCAATAAGACAAAACTCAAGCATTCGTATGAACAAGAAAGACAAACATACAAACCGTACAAAGTTGTGATGTTATTTCTTAGCATGAGTAATTTGCAAGCTGACCTTTAAATCCGATCCAAATCCATTTTCTAAGCCAGAGAGACAGGGGTGGAGCAGTCGGTTAAGTAGAAGCAAGTGTACATGAGAAGCTTTGTGCTCTCCGGTATCGACCACGTCATTCCGGTGCGCTCCACCGAGTAATCCTGGTGGCGGCGGTTGTAAGCAACAGACGAGGAGGCGGCTGTTGGAAATTCGGCCGTGTGAGACAGGAAATAACCTCGCGAAACGCCCGTTCACGAAAGCGTAAGTTAAGAACTTCCCGTGTGCGCTTCACAACCTACGATAATAAAGGAGCGTTCTGGAGCGCGAAGGACATAAATTGAAATTTTTTATCGGCATAGTTCGCTTACGGTATCTATGTGTTAGACGACACAAACTGGCATGAAAAATGGGTACGGTCCTGCCATGAAATGTCTTTTGAATTTTTCGCAACGTTACGCATATAATATAGGATTCCACTTTTATGTAAAACTTCGTCGGTTGTGAATTTATGACCCGGAAGTAAAACAGTATAAAATCCGATATTCACTGTCCGTGTGAATAATAGGTAGAGTCAATCTACGTTTGAAAATACTATGCATTTCATGAATAAAATTAATTGAATTATTTTCGTAGAGAATCAAATAGAGCCTAACCCTGAAGTAAATGTTTCTTGGAGTTTATAGCAAGTGTAGGGTAAGAGAATTTTCAGAGTGAAATCCAAAATTAGCTTCAAGTAACTCGGACAGATGACCCTTTTAGCAATCAGCAAGAAATAATTATTTACTGTTTGACTTCACATTGTCGCGAAGCCATTTGTTCTTCTTCTTTTAACGTATCCTCGAAGCTGATGAATCCTTAAGTACACTTGGAAGTTCTATTACCTGATAACCACCTTTCTAAGTCATTTTCCACCTTTCATCATCCTTTCAAGTATTTTTATATTATTATTATCATTATTATTATTATCATTATTATTATTATTATTATTATTATTATTATTATTATTATCCTTATTATCATTACTATCAAGGAGAATATGATTCAAAAATATTAATTAAAACGATTGTGCCTACACATGTGGCCGAAGAAATTTCCTTTTTCTCAAATGTATCTACTGTGTGATATACTACTCGTACTTGTCATAAATTCTTTCATGGTAAACACGAAATATTCACTCAATCTTCGTGGTCAGCCGGGTTCGAACTCGCGGAGGCGAGGCGGGGAATTGTGGTGTGAAGAGGTGGTGCGGGGTGAAGCGGGGAGGAGCGGAGTGTGTCGGGGAGGGGTAGGAGGGGCAGGGCGTGGCGGGTCAGGACGGAGCGCTCGCGCAGCTGTGGCTAGTGTGTGATGCAATCGCGCGCCATTTCCCGGACGCTGCAGGGGGGGGCGCAGGCCAGTACAGGCCATGGGATGGACTGCCCATAGGGAGAAAGCGTTATGCGCAATTGACTTCTGACGCAAAAGACCCTTTAAGTATTACGTTACCACTGCTACATGTGTCCCTGTAAAACAAAAAAAACATGTACCTGTAAGGGTAGACTGAGAAGTGTATTTTTATTAAATGCCCCTTAAATGTATTCAATAATTTACTTCATATATCTACGTCTGTAACTACATGATCAATGATCAATGATACAAAACTACATGTAAAATATTCTTGGTGGAGATGGGATGAAGCACAAATCAAATAAAATTAAGTTAGTGAAAATTATTGGCTGCCATACAATAACAAAAGTACCCCGAAATTGAAAATTCACTCGTATTCTTAGTGCCTGTAGTTTTACATATAAATTCATAACGTGAAGAATTTCAATTGGATAAATACTTTGAAGCTTTTTACCTAATTTTAAATTAAAAGAAAATGAGTAAATTGTTTACAAAAGGACAAACACAGATAATACTCCGACGATAATAGCTCAACTAAATGTGAAGGTAACTTAAAACTGTACAACAAACAGTTTACTACTTAAAACTGTTTTACTTGGCGTAACTTCATTTCAAAAAATTTTATATTACAAAGGCGCAGGATTCTGCTTAAGGAAATTAAATTTGTAGTCTAACATTTTCCCCACACCCTTCAAATCAAATAACTATTCAATAGAAATGCAGAAGACAGAAAAATCTCATTACAGGCACTATACGCCAACTAAAATAACTCTTCCCCGTCTTCGGTGGAACAAGAACCGGAGTCTTACTTCCAAGGGCGAGAGAACCTGGAGTTTGAAGGGGATGGATGGAGTCACACACAGGGCCGAAACAGGCAATGAGCGCGAGCAAAAAGAATGAATGCTACGAGAACATGGTAAAGACATTACCGAGAGTTTGTAATGCTGAGATAAATTTTTCATTATTATATTAAAAGCCTTCACTACTAATTTTTCAACTATATTCACAAACTCTCTTCATAAAATAATCTAAATTGCTTCAATTTTCTAACACGTTTGAAAATTCATCAGTGAGTGAAATTAAACTTCTGGTGTAAACATAACAAAATTCAGTCTTATCAAATCTTAACGTAATCTTAACGTAAAATCTTTCAACAAAATTCCTTGACAAATCAGAAATACGAAAGAATTTCAACATGCACTAACCATTACCGTATATTTGAAATAACATTGTTCTTAAAAGTCACAAATTATTCAAGAAATCTTGGGTAAGTAGCTATTATTAATCACTAAAAACAAAAAAAAATTCATTGACATTTCGAGCACGAGGGTCCTCATATCCACGCAGGGTGACCTAATAATTTCTCGTCAGAATCCTGTCGTATGCCTGACACTTTTTGCATTACTACCTTTTTTTGTGTGGTCTAAAAATGTAGTTCTTTATTTTCTACATATTAGTTTTCTCTTCCCCCCTTCTTTCTTGGGGAGTTTTTTAAGTGCAGTAAATTGCAGTTCTCTGAATAATATAAAGACAGCAAAAAATCCTAAAAAATCAGTGATTGAATATGAAAACAATAAAAATCATGTAACGATAAAATATTAATAAAATCTTCTCAATGTTCTCAATTTTAAGAGTGAAATCAAACATTTTTAATTGACAATTGAAAATTTCGTTTCTAAAAATAAATTTTCGAAGTGCAGTAATCAAAACATTTTGTTGATACGTGAAGTGTGTATTCATTTTCGTTGTATGTCGTTATATTTTTGAAAATTTAAATTTGTATATTGGTGCGACATTTGGAGCCTCTGCGTCGCAGCTGGATGAGCGGCGAGGGAGGCGGTGGAAGTTCCGCAGCGCGGTCTCCTCGAGGAAATTGGATGGGCGATAAGCCCCCGCCCGCGCCCACGCCCCGCTCCCGCGCCGCAACGGTCAATTTCCTTTGTCTCTGCTGCGTGCGCGGGGAGAAAGAAGAAGATAGAGGAGGGGAGAAAGGGAGGGGTAGTTGGGTGTGCGTGATGAAACGATGCAACGAGGCTGGGGTGTGAAGATAATGAGCGTAAGTAGAAAACAAAATAGAGGTGACTTTGCCATAAAAGAGAAATATGAAGAATCAATCAAGAGCGGATCAAAAAGGGAAAGCAATAAATAGTACAGATAAAATACTTCACGCTCTTTTAGAAAATGTTTCATTTCCTAAAATAAACGCGATACATGTGTATTGAAACGTTTTTATTTATTTATTTACTAAATAAATTTCAATCGTAACCAATTTCCGAATTTATAAACAATTTGGGCGCCAGGACAAGGTTACACTTGAATTCCTGATTATCGATTACTGTCTTCAAATATATTACAAATAAATGTAAATCCTGCTAGCTCGGTCGTCGGGTTCTTACGAAATAATTGTTGCTACTTACTCCGCAACCAATTACTCAATCTTCCATCCATATGGAATGGCGAGGAATCTGAAAATAATTCTAAAATATCTACTCTAGGATTGCACGTTATGGCAAATGAGAATCAGCTTTCTTTCGAACTACGAATTATAATTTATTATGCATGCCAAAAGTTGTTAACTATTATCAATTAGTACAATTTATAGTTAGGTCATGACAATTTTTTCTCGTTATTGTAATAACAGCGTTATAGAACCTTTTATCCTTTCTTGCTTCTTCGCGCGCCCGTTGCTCGATGTTGCCACGTAGAATTATCCAATTTTCCTTTTCGTCAAAGTCCATGATGATCAGCGACCAAGTCGAAGCTTCGTCCAATCACTTCACAAACACACCATATACTCTTTATCTTGCACCTCAGGTGGGCACGTATTTCAAACTGATTATTTTTTCCAAGTCGGAATAATATCCTTCTAATATTATTTTCTATCACTTAACCTGGCAATTCACAATTGGCTGGTAAAATTTCTAAGTCGAGACTCGTAACTTCACCACGAAAATATTCTAAGTTCACTTTCCAGTTCACTCATGAAAATATTACAAGTCCGAGTTTGCAATGGTGCAACACGTAAATTTTAGAAGTTCTAGTTGTACACCTAATGCGGAAATATTCTAAGTTCAGGTTCAATGTTCACTCTCACGAAATATTACAAGTCCCGATTTGATAATCAACCTAAGGAAAAACCGCACAAGCAATCCGCTGATCATCACGACACGAGTCGGAATGCCCTAATTCCCAATCTGATCCACCCTTCAAAGCTCGCTGTTTTTTTCTCCTCTTGTTTTTTCCGCGTTGTTATGGTGTACCTTCTGCGTATCTGCACCACAGAAACCTACGTCTCAGAACAAACTCGCGTTTCTATGGTGTACCCTCTGCGTATTTGCACCATAGAAACCGTCTCAGGACGAAATCGCGTTGCTATGGTATCATCTGTGTATCTGTACCATAGAAACCCACGTCTTTTGCAATATTTTGACTTTTATTTGCCTAAACAAAAATGTCCGTCATTTTTGGTATCTTACAGTATACAAACGAATATAAAAATGAAGGTTGCATTATGGGTCAATAATTCCTTAATCATACGGAGAGATGCATCAATTCTATTAAAGACTGATAACAAAAAATGAAGAAAGATTAATAAAAAGAAGGCAAATATTCATCCGTCATTATTATCAGCCCCAAGAATTATTTGCGTCTGTAGAAAACAATGTGTAAGATAAAAAAAGGTTTTGTGAGCACTAGCGCTTATAAAAAAGCAGTGTCATAACAATAGATCAGATAATCGAAAGAAACGCAAGATATTCAACAATATAAATGCTTAGACCATACATTTCGACGGTATTTTTTGCATATTCTACTCCCTTCCCGTTCATTCCCCTTCACTCTCCGCAAAACAAAGAAGGGTGCCGAGGAGGTCGGCGAGAAGGTGAATTCAGAAGTCGGGATGTCTGGCGGCCGAAAGGGTGGGGCAGGCAATGGGCAGTGGTCGAGGAGGTCATCTCCGCTCCGAACTCAATCTTTCCAACGGTCGCCATTCCCAGTTACTCCTTATCTGGAATCACCTCTCGGAGACGCGCGCGGCTTATCGTCGCGGAAAAGGACATCGAACCCGGACCTCATCACTCTGAGAGCTTCCGGAGATTCTGCCCTCGGCTGACAAAAATAGCTTTCTCCCGTTCTCAGCCCTCGGCTCCGCTCACACGCGTAAGACAAGACGTTTGCAACGCGTATGGCAAGACGTAATCTCATTGGTATCAAAATACTTCCTTGAAGGAAACCTGATGGATTGAGAAAGAAATCCCTGAACTATACACACTTCGGATGAGAAAGCAAGAAAAAGGAAAAGAACTATCTTCATACGAACGTGCTATATATGATGATTAGTAATAGGCTGAAATCTTGTAATAGATTTGAGATACCAATACGTCTGTTGGATCGGTAGGAAAAAGCGTATTAGTGAGCTGCTAAAGTAATGTTATTTTTCATTTATAAATGTTAATTATCGGGAAAGTTGGCGACCCACACAAATCGACGTCTCTTAGTGACAATTATATTGGGTATATCTAAAAAAATTGACACAATGGATTTCATTTTTTTTAATGTAATAAATATGTAGGTATACTAAGAGCCTGTTTTTGAGATGGAAACGTTTTTCAGATTTCCGGCAATTGTTGGTACAAATCTGGTGATGAAACCCATCTGGACCAAAAAATTGTCACGATAAAACGATAACCTCATATTACACCCCGTGGTCCTTAGTTCGAGGATCCTTGCCGCCGAAAGGTTAATTCATTTGCATTCTACCATTAGCTATTACAATCCTCAGACGCAATGCATCCGGACGCCTCCGCCTCCAAGTAGGCGTTTTTGCGGGCTAAATGACGCCTGCACCTGCGTCTCCCCGCGGCGCTCCTTGCAGCAATTTGGCGCGCGCGTCCGGGAGCAGCGGCCACGCGACCCCGCGGCCCACGCGGTCACTCGCCCTCCCCCACCCGCGCGCATCCTCGCGCCGCCGCCCGCGCGGATTCAGAAGCCCACGAGGAATACACAGGGGCGCACAGAGCAAACGAGCGACCTGGGGTTCACTGGCCCACATTTCAAGCAAAAGTTCCATCCCCCTCCTAATACATTGGCTCAGGGCATCGACTCATATATAACTGGAGTGTCGCTGGCCACATTTGAAGCAAAAGTTCCGTTCCCTTCCTAATACATTGGCTCAGGGCATCGACTGATTTCACTGGAGTGCCTCTGACCGGGAGATTCTGGAGTTCGAGTCCCGACGGTGGCATGATTTTCAACTCTGGCCAGATAGCTAGATCGAGTGCGGTCTCGGGGAGAATTCTAGCGGCCGGATCCTCTGATCGGTAGTTTTCCGTGGTATCTCCAACCAATACCAGTCAAATGCCGGAGCAGTACACTAACAAATGGGCCTCGGACCACGCGCGATCTTTCCTTCCTCTTCCTTGTTCTATCCTCTCCCCTTACTTACATACACATTTACATGCCCCACACCACCACACATACGGGGAGACCGGTGGGGAGCTTCGAGCTTGTCCCGGCTTCAGGACGAAAGGCCTTAGCAGTTGACGTGCCCAGAATCACTAATCAATCAGACAATTAGAAAATACGAATATATTGAAACATGCCCACAAACTGCTCACAATTATTGGGCGTTTCGTCGTAACCCATTTCCGAATTTACGACATTTACGACGAATTTCGTATGTTAACATGGGCACCAGGAAAAAGGTTACGATAATATTTTTAGCTATTATTGCTTCAAAGAAAACTAAATATTGTCCCACTAGCTGGGTTGATGGGTTACGTCTGAAATAATCGCTATTACCTATTGATAGCCGATTACCCGATCTGCCATCCATACAGAGTGGCGAGGAATCTGAAAACAAATATTTTATCAAGCTACTTATTAGCTCGAATTTTCCAATGAAAATCATTTTTTTCTTTCAAAAAGAAACTTAGGATTTATTGCTTATTGCAATGTAAAAATTTTAAATGGAAATTTACAACAGACATGTCCTTTGGTCATGACCTTGTTCGAACCTTTATATTGCACTATACTTCGCGCGCTCTTGATCGACGTCGCCACGATGGACCGTCTTCTCTTCTCCCCGGTGATGCGAATTCCAGAGTCGAAGTACCGCGTTCTTCTCTCCTGTTCTTCCACGCGAATGTTGCCGAGCCACTGATCCGCACTACTTCAAATATTCGTAGTTCTAGTTCGATTAAACTTGCAAAAATAATCCCCAGTTCTTTATGATTACCCAGCGGAAATTTTTTAAAGTTCCACAAATTAATTACTTGTCCAGAATATTTCCGAGTCCTATCATATACGACTTCTCAAAAGTTCTAATTTCCGCGTGTTAATTATAAATAACTAAAGTCCAAACTATTCGTGAACGTTCGCAATTCTATCAGTTCAATAATTAATTAGTAGAGCTCCCTCGCGAAAAATAACAAGTTATACTTTTAACACACTGTAAATTATTCGGAGTCCAATCTCATGAAAAATTACAAGTTCCAATTACACAAATTATCTATCCGCGAGCGACCCGCACAGAGTCACCACATATGACAGAACATATTACTGCTCAGTCCTCCAGATCTCGGCTTCCTCCTTCTGCTATTTTGTCTAAAATAAAATCAGACATACTTCCGCAGTAGTAGACTATCGTTGCTCTCTCCAACCAATCCCCAAATCATTTTCAAACCTGACTAGCCACGCCGTTACTTTCAATGCCAGATGAATATTTATTTATCTTGACAACGACTTGGGCGCCGTTGCTAAGGCGCCATATTCCTATTTAATTACCCTAGCATTTCCACTCATTTACGACAAATAACATTTAATAAAAATGACCCACATATTGGTATGTCACAATATATATTCTATTTTTTAATTCAGAATTTAATACAGAATTCATTTTTCCATGCAACAGAAATAGAATGAAACTGTTAATTTGAATTACAATGAAATATATGTTTTAAACGAAACAAAAATGTTGGGATCCCTTACTTCGGAACCTGGAGCAAGTTGCTCCACCCTTCTGTGTGTGTCTGGAAATAATAAATATTGGAGGCATAATTAACATTTTCGACAAGGTCAATAGGCAATTTGGTGGCGTTCAACACACACTTTATCTACAGGCATGCGCGCAGGAGAGTACAGGGTCCATGACCTCCCCAAAATGTTGCGAGGGACCCTGAAGCCTCACCGAATAAAAATTTTATTTACGTAAATAAATTTATTTTTTGTATACCATCATTATAAACGACCCTTTTCGATACCCCGAATCGTGCATAATCCAGTATTTTATCGCACGCTACATGACGTCATCGCCATTATTAAACGCGACATGACGTCATCACACATTCAGCCAATAGTAACAAGAGAATCGTGGGGAGGTAGAAGAAGACGGAACAGCCGACCACCGTTTTCTCGCACGGATGTCAACAATGCCATCTTGAATTTGATTTCCAGAGGCGTTGGATGTCAAGCACCCGAGACGTCAGAAGAAAGTTGTTTCGCGAAATTAAGTTTGATTCTCTCGTAAATTTATAATGCTGTTATACAAAAAAAATAGCGTATGCAACTCGTTTATAATGTTGCAATTGCATTCGTACAAATTTGAAAACTCGCTCCTAACGTCGCTCGTTTTCAAAACATGTACTCATGCAATAAAGCTTAACATTATAAACTAATTGCATAAACTACTATTTTCTATTTTTTAAGATGATATCACCAAACAATCTCGCCAAATGATCTCGTAACCCTGTAAATGATTGAACATAAAACCAATTTCTTTTGTTTATTGTGTCATTGAATTTATTAATTTCATTCTCTTTGAAGTGTGTTTTATTTATTTTCTAGAAAACTATGTCATATGTAAATAAAAATGTTTAATGGAAAAAGAAACACACAGGGCCCCCGTAATGAAATCCCCCCCTCTTGTTTTAGGCTGCCCATGTCTAAGACTATACGGCGCAGATCGGAGTCTTCTGCATACGAATAGCAGAAAAGTATCCGCTACTCTCTTATCTAGTGACTCATGTCTCGAGGTTTACAGCGTAGGAGCAGACGAATCCTAGATTTGCTAGACACAGCAGCGTCACAGACTGGGAGGTTCTAGGATTCGCTTCCCGGCAGTGGCGGATTTTCGACATTAGCTGGGTCGAATTGAGCCGCTGACTGGAGGAGAATTCTAGGGCTCGGTTATTCTGATCGGTAGTTTTCCGTGGTTTCTCCGATCATTATCAGACTAATACCGGAGCAGTACCTTAACAAACGCGTCACGAACACTACGCTATCATTACTCATTGATGCTTGTCCCCTTCTCTACTTTCTCTCGCACACTCACAAGTACATATATGTGCACTACGCACTACACCATCACATACGAATATGTCAGGAGCTTTGAACTTGTTCCGGATGGCGCGCCGCCCCGCCGCCGTAGATATCAGGAGAGGGGAAATCCCACAAACCGACGACTTCGTCGGCAACGGATCTCACGTTTCAGTGGGGAAGAAACGCCGACATTTCTAAAAACGTCTCCAGGAATACACACCTCACTTACGGGACTTATGTCCTTAGACGAAACAAAATAACCGGTCTGAAATCTGTCTCCAGTAAGGTTTTCGATATCTTGGTGTTAAGTAATATTTTCATCTTCTCCCCACGAAACGAGAGGAAACAAGGTGTAAGGTTCGTTCCTTCCTCGCTCAGATGTGACAAGCCCTGCTGATTTCTGTATTAACCTACGAAAAATCGCCCTGCAAGCACTTCTGAAGTACCAAGGAGAAATCGGCTTCCGAATCCCATACACGTTACTGATGCTATAGTAAGCTGTAGAAATAAACTCTCACAGTCACAATCATAAGAGCTGAGAAAATTTAGAAAGCTACACTTTTCATGCCCTCATCGGGAATTGATACCAGGAGCGCGTCCACGACAAGTGAACACTAACCATGGGCCGCCCGAGGGATAGGCTTCCCCTCACTGAAGTTTGTCTGAGCGATCTCCTAATTTCGTTCAAAGTGTGATTACACGGAAACGGAATGGAGCATTTGCGCCTGAGGCGACGCCCTCTGTGCAACCCGGATGCCTCGCGGGAGAAGCGGAGGGGTACGAGGGAGGGACCGCGATGCGCGAAGAGATAAAGCCGCTAGAAAAATGCATTTGACGAGAAGGCGCGGAATAACGAGCCGCCCGAGTCCAAGGATGTCCTGCGGGCCAGAGGACGGTTGACGGGCAGACCGACGAACGGGCGGATGGGCAGGGCGGGAGGACGGGCGGGAGGACGGGCGGGAGGACGGGCGGGAGGACGGGCGGGAGGACGGGCGGGAGGACGGGCGGGAGGACGGGCGGGAGGACGGGCGGGAGGACGGGCGGGAGGACGGGCGGGAGGACGGGCGGGAGGACGGGCGGGAGGACGGGCGGGAGGACGGGCGTGGCGGACAGGGCGTATGAAACGGGAGGGTGAACGGGACAGAGGGTGGACGGATTAGACGAAGCGAAATGGGCGGACAAAGCGGCCGGGAGGGGCGAAGGAGCAAGCGAGCGAACGGGACGGTCTGTGTATGGGACGGGAAGGCGGTCAGGGCGAGATAGGGGCGGATGGGACAGACGGAACGCAAGGGGTCGACGAAGAGGACGGGGGGGGGGGTAAAGGGACGGGCGAGCGGGCGGGGCGGACAGGGTGTTTGGGACGGGAGGGCGGACGAGGCGGGATGGGTGCGGACGGGATGGACGAAGCGAAAGGGGCGGGTGAACTGGACGATCCGTAAGGAGGCGCACGGACAGGACCGAACGGCGTGCTCAAACGGGGATTAGGCGCGATAGAGCCGGAAAGTGCCAGCGGACATGTCATAACGGAGTGCCTCTGGGGCTTGCGAAAAGATGGTGTGGGCGGACGTCTCAAGGTCCTACCGTAAGATGAAAATGTGCGATGTGTGATGTCAGCTAAGAATACGTTCTCTGAAAATATACTTCCTCAAACGTCCGCTTGATGTGTCTGTGGACGTAAAGAAGAAGTATGAAGTACTTCATCCTTTCAGAATGGCATTAAAGAAATACATACTAACCCTCTCCACACGTCTGTTGTATAATAATCGTGGTGCTTCTTCCACAAGTAACTATTTAACGTTACTGTTACTTTATTTTTCTTGCGACAAATTGCTTTATCAGTGTTTTCGTCTCTGTGGTTTCTTTCTGGCTTGTAACACAATGATTTGCAATGATTGTGCAAGACATGAGGAAGCATTCATTGCATCAGATATGCTTTTGTAAATTACTAGTGAAGTCAATGACCTGTAGAAATATGAAGCTTACTTCATTTCCTCAATTCTCCGACTTATACGTAATGTACCTATTTTGGACTTTATTATTTATTTGGAAAGGTAGGATTTTGTTAGTTGCATCTAATTAGTAGGGCCCGGATTTTAATGACCTAAAAATAAGCGAAATATGCAAGCATTTATGACCTAAATGCTGTATAAATATGACTTCAAAAAAATAAAATATGACGTTATTAAAGTTTAATTTTTAAAAATTCCTGTTGACTTTTTTAGGTATAACATAAATACAAAATTCACTCAGGAACAGATTGTGAGTACGGTACATACGGTTTGCAGTCTTTGGGACTAACTAGCGTTAAAAAAAAGCTTGTGTCTGTAAAACAAATAAAGTTCAGTAAAGTAAACCCATCAAACAAAATGTCTTACTTTCCTACTGCATACTTCTCGTTTAATGTTTTCTAATTTCCTCTCAGTCTTCAGTTGCTGGAGAGTTGCATTGGATCACAAGGTGTCTTTTCAGGTTTTCCATCTTAAAAGACTTACGGTTGTCGCTGAGGATAGTTTTGTATCTGGGAAAGCTCCTCTACACATGACATGACGTCGGGAACGCATTTGAAGACGGCGATGTCACTGCAGTGCAGCTTTGGTTCATTTTTTTAAAATTTTGCAGCATTTCCTGATATTATATCGCTCATTTGGCACATGGTGAATATCTAGGATTTCGCTGAAGGACACTCAGCAATTTGTTGTACACTTTTTCAGACACATGACAAAGGGTCGACTCAACTCATTCCGTTCAAATTCGCTTACGTTTCAAATAATGCTTTGCGGCATAATTGTGGAGTTTATTTGTGACAATATACTTGATACATTGTCATGCGAAACACATTTTCAAGCTTTTTATTATTTTGTTCTTAAAATATGACAAATATATGCATTTATGGCAAAATTTGGCAGAAATATGACCTTTTACTAAAAACAGTGTAAATATGACTTTATATGCACAATAAAAATTCGTTTTTCTAATCGACAAGACCTGGATTCGTGCATAAATGTTTAAAAATTCACCCCAACGTTCAGAAAAAATATATGACTTGTCATTAAAATCCGGGCCCTACTAATTAGGTACTTTCGCAACTGTGAGTGAATTTCTGAAACCATTTTTATATTCTAAATCTAGAGAAGAAATATAGATATTTTTTTATAAATTTCAGAACTCCACACGTTTTACAGTTATACAGAAAAATATGAACGTGTCTAGATAATAGCAATCTACTAATAAGATCTATTAATAAGTTACAGGACTTGTAGTTAACTGACCTTGAACGAATTCTGCAAAAAGCCACACAAAAAATACCAGCATCGCTTAGACTAAATCCTCTCGACCAATAACCAGTATGGTCACGGGAATATACCTACAAAATCTAGTACATATCAGGCAAATTATTTTTATTATGACAATCAAACAATATTTTACATTTTTTTGTCTGTATAGAAAGTTACATCGTAACTAAGAACTTACGATATAGACATCGTAAATAAAAACTTACATCGTAATGCCAGCGAAATGAAGTGACAAAATGAAATAAACAAACGTAAACAAACCACATTTTACTGTAGGACCGATTCAGAAAGTATAGGCTTTGCCACCTTTTAGTCTGCTGTCATCTTTTCGTCCATCTTAATAGCTAATAGATTACGCTCCAAAATTAGACATTGAGTAGTTTGGTGGTATAGTGGACGTACCAAGCAACACCATCTTTCGAAGCTCAATTCCATTCGCGCATTATGCAAATACCGAACGTCCCCGCCGAGTCAACAAAGCCGAATCCTAGTAGAGTCATCATGATTTCAACACTAATCTGCAAGGATGGGGTCGAATGATCCGACAATTACGCCACGAGCTGCTCGTTTGTGTAAGACGGCATTATAAGTCGCAGCTGCGAATTTCCTGACTGCCTTTTGTCATAGCCCAACAATGCTTACATTCCCGCCTCAAAGCGTCATCACGCCCAAAGATTTCGAACGGGTGTACTATTCAAGGGCGTTTTGACGTGTCATCCAAACACCGCCGAAAGTGGGTCGGTGGAGGAGGGGGCGACGGAGGGCCCCTCCGAAGCGTTTCCCAGCATCATGGCGCAGCAGGGCTTCCCCATTGAGGCGCGCAGCGGGCCATCGGAAGCTTCCGCGCGCCAATGGAGGTCGCGGGGGTCCCGCTGCGCCTCTTGCACAAAATATTCGGAGAGAGAGAGAGAGGGAAAGAAGGAAGTTGGGTGGCCGCGTATGTGTGCGAGGCGGTCAGGAGAATGCACTGAAAATACTGTCCTAGTGTGCCATATTTTCTAGGTATTTCAGTGTATCGTTAGCCTCATCCCTGTCGGTGTGATCTAGCTGTGTACAAAATTTTTCGCAATACTGAAGTGTTATATCGACGGGAACGAAAAGTCACTCTTAACGGCCGACGTCCGTTAAGGATTTAACGGTTGCTTGATTTAAGAACAATCAAGACAAATGAGTTGCAGTTGAGGATGGCATTTGAGAAGGACTCCTCGTTCATGAAAGTTATTTGTAAGATATTTTCTGTTAAAAAAAAGAGAAGAAAATGTAGTACTTTGAAAAGTATTGAAAAACACACGACCGATATCGCACATAATGGACGTGGGCGTTTTTAATCTCTGCTATCGCCTCGGTTTACAAACTTCAACTGTTTATTTGCTCTATACTGACTCGTCAACTAATTATTTTCTCTATATTGACCTAATGACGATAATACTTATACCGCCTGTCTCTGAAGCGCAGTGTCTAATTGCAAGCGAAACACTGCGGTATAGTCACCTGCAAGGGACAGGCAAGGGTGTTCCCAACATATGGTTGAGGTGTGGTTGCCTTCTCATACCATCCAATCCAATCTGGACCATCATTTCAACCATCATTATTCATGCCTCGTGATCGCATCAAGGAAAAGGTATCTGCAAACATACGCCCAGACAAGAGGAGGGTTTTAAGCCTTCGCCTATTCACGGGGTTCGAGTATAGATATCACCATTTTCGTTATTCCAAATAAGACGTTACTGGATTAGCATTTTGAATCCCCATCATCTCAATTGATTGATTTTTTCGTGTTTCCGGGCGCGTCAACTTTGGTCATTAGTCCCGTTAGTGTAGTGCATGTTTTTTTCGCGAGAGATGGCGGTGATCTTCCTCCGCTGGATAGCGAGATCCGGCGCCGGCCTACCGTCGGCTAGTGGGGTTTCCCCCTAACCAGGACTCTCCCACCAGCGAGCACCGCCCCCGCCGGGGCAAGCTCTAAGCTCCCGACCGATCTCCCGGAATTTGTGGTAGTGTAGTGCATGTTAGTGTAAGTGTGAGTGTGAAAGGGGAAAGGATAGGACAAGAGGATAAGATCGCGCGCGGTCCGTGGCCCGTCTCGTAGGGTACTGCTCCGGCATTCGTCTGCCGGAGCTAGAATTCTCCTCAGAGCAGCCGGCCGCTAGAATTCTCCTTCAGACATCGGCTGAACTCGACCTAGCTGAAAAGCTAGTGTCGAAAATCCTGCCGCGGTGAGGACTCGAACCTAGGACCTCCCGGTCAGAGGCGCTGCAGTGACATCAGTTGATGCTCTGAGCTACCGCTCCCGGTTCCATCATCTCAAGAGTTATTTAGTTCTGAAGAATACCCACAGGCACAAACAAGTTTTCAACCCTCTATGCCCTTTAAGTGAGAAATGAGTACTTTCTCATCATCAGCTAACGAAATATTATCAATCCCCATTCAATTTGAACGAATCGCAAACAAATAACTGCTCTAACAAAACAACAAATAGGCAAACAATCAGTACAGCGTGAAGATGTGAATTTTAATAGCCTATAAGTGGCTTGTCTATTTAGTAATTACTCTATTAAGTAATACATTTCTACTATATTTTGGGTAGTTTACCAACGAATTATGAGTTTTTTCTACCTTTCTTTAGTATAATCTGTATCCTCAAATTGTCCTTCAATGCTTTATTTGTACTCACAAACGTGTGTCTAGTTTTTGACAACGTACTCTAAAAATTGTTTTCCTCAGATATAACACGGTCTTTGATGTCCCCAGGTTCCAATATCTGCTGGTTCCAATGAATGAAGATTCGAATGTTACTGAATGACGTAAAACCTATGTTCACTGAATAAGTACTCTGCAATAAAAGTGTTTTTTGTGGAAAATTTTCTTTTTTAGTTAGGCACTCGCACTTATATTGTTCCTGTAAAAGAAACATGAATGGGAGAAAATGAACACCTCTTCTTTTTCTCATTCTCCTCTAAAAATTGATAGCTACTTTTAGCTAGATTTTCATGTTCCTTCTTCATATATGCATTGACAATAAAATCGGATACACAGCTTCACGTAAAAAAGTTGCCTCATTCGGAGTAATACAAATACATTTTACTTTTAAGGAATTGAAATATTACGTCAACTGATACAACATTTTACAATCTGCCCTTGTCTTGAAGTGCGGTTACATGTGGAAGCCATTAAACAGAAAGATACACGAGGAAAGTCGCGATCACCACAAATGACCGTCACGCATCAGTTCACAAGAGCTGAGCGCTGTCTAGCAGAAAATAAGTAAAGGAAATCCGGAACTTACGTCTTGGTCAGTTGTATACAAATATTGCATATTTCAAGTAACTCAAATTGTTCATAGGATTAATAACCCTTACCATGACTCGAATCCAGGCCTTCTGATTTACGTACAGTTGCTACAACCAATTGAGTTTCGAGTAACATTGGGGTAATAAAGTAGTGGAAAGATTAACAGTTGTTCCTTCTCTTTATAGATGGCCTTCAGTGAAAGGTTTCCTTCAATGCAATTGTCCTCCAGTAACTTCAGTTGTAAAATTCTACATTGTTGTAGGTAATTATTTCAATGAAGTATCAAAACTTATTTTATCTGAAAGAAATGTGAATGATAAAAAATAACCCATAAGAATACAAATTTCTAGAAACTCAATAGCTTGAGTAACACATAAAAGAAACTACGCCGAATAGGCAGAAGCCATTCTCTTAATAGTACCATTAATCTTATATTAATTCAGAGTTTTTCTATAATTTTTATTCTCCCAGATGAATGTCATTAAAAAAAAACAAACAGTAGGCATCGTTTACTTACGTCATTCTCCTTCTCTGTCAAGGTAGAGGCTTTTTGAAGCGCAGAAGTAACGTATTTGTGAAAACAGTCGTCAAAAAATCTCAATCAAAATAGTTACCTTCAATTTCCCGTTAGCTACAAATACACTTAAATATCGGTAAATCTACACAAATATGTTGTCGAGAAGCAGTGATAACGTATTCACGTTTCACGCATTGTTAAGTCGTCTGTTTCCAAAATGACACTGTTGACTCTGTTCACCAGAACCGTTAACATCGTTAACTATCGTTGGTCAGCAGCCCAGCTGAGCCCACACAAAAGGCGTTTTTGCAATGTCCTGCGCCCCTGACATCGCATTACTGTCACCGGATGGGGCAGCAAGGTTTGACTTCTGCGTGACCTCATCATTTAACACGAGTCTCAGAGGTTTCTCTCAAGTCAAACCACAGCTTCGTACCGGCGTAGATGGCTCAGGGCATCAACTGATTTCACTGCAGAGCCTTTGTCCGGGAGGTCCTAGGGTTCCAGCGCCGACGGTGGCAGGATTTTCGACACTAGGTAGCTAGATCGAGTTCAGCCGCTGTCTGGAGTCGCGTTCCAGTGGCCAGCTACTCTGATCGGTAGTTTTCCATGGATTCTCCTATCAACACCAGATGAATGCCGGAGCAGTACCATAAAAACCGACCATGCACGGGGCCTTTCGTTCCTTTTCCTTGTCCTATCCTCACCCCTTACTTACACACATACTTACATTCATACATTCATACATCACTGCCACACATGCCGGGAGACCAGTCGGGATCTCAGAGCTTGTCCAGGCTGGGGCGGCGACCAGCTGTCGGGAGATACCTGGCTGGGAAACCTCTTCAAGCCAGCCGCGAATCTGATCAGCCAGCGGGGAAGGACCACCACCACGTCCCGTGCTAAAAACATGTCCTAAACTTACGGGACCATAGCACTTGATGCGATACCCCCTGAAACACGAAATAATCAAAAAATCAATTGATCAAACCACAGCCTCAGCGTGAACGTTACCGCAGGTGACCACGTGAAGCGTCTTGAGAGCGCTGCAGAGTGTGTGTGAACATCACGACATAGAATTGATGTAAACAAATACAAAACACGCTTACAATGTATTATACAATACAATACACTATTCATGTATTCCAAATCATAAAACTTAAGATATGTTACAGCTATTTGGAGTGTTACGTTATACAAGAGCAATGGTGCTAAACACCTGCATGTGGCGTGCCTGTGTGTAGTGAGCCTGTTTGATTAGCAAGCTCGCTCTAGTTCCGATAAAAACATTGCGTAGTGATCTGAAACGAATGACGCGCTATCAAAAGGCTATAGTTCAAGCCTGAAGGAGGTTAAGAGGGAAATTTTTAAAATCATACAGTGTGAGACAACACAAGAAATATATCTCAAATCGAATTTAAATAAAAAAATTTAAGCCGGCCCGGTGGCCGGGATCGCTAAGGCAGTAGTGTCGTAGTGATCTCGGACCGAAGGGTCGCGGGTTCGAGTCCCGCCTCGGGCATGGTTGTATTTGTGTTCGTCCTTTCACCCCTTATCATCAATCACCATATCGTTTCATCCACATAGTTACCATACCGTTAACAAGCAATAGTGGTCGCTAATGACCTTAGATGTTGATGCGACCTTAAATAAACAAAAAAAATTAACTTTTAATTGGTAAATATTAATTTACTATTTTTTACAAAATATAGTCAAGGGATAGCTGATTGGAAGCCAGCTGGGTAGGCTGGGCAATTTGCGCTTACAGATATGCTGGAAGTGATAAGCAACATTTCTGTTACAGCTATGCTGCAAGCGAGGCTAAATGTAATTTTGATTGCGTCATGAAACGGCGCCGACTCCGTAAGTGACTCGAGCGTGATCGAGTAATGTCTTGTGTCATCACGATATCAAAGTTAGGTTCGAAGGTAGTACAGTTGCAAAAAGATAAACAACATAATTAAACATATTTTGGTTAAATGTGGTTCCGTGTTTTTAAAAGTGATACCCTAAGGATCCAAATGAAATACATTTCACTACCAGGGAAGTGATTGAATACTAGTATCCCTCTGTCTGGTTGCCCGAGTCATTTTATACCATTTCTAGATCTTAAGTATCAAATTCCGGTGATCCATAGTCGAAAAATCGGTAAATTGCTGTAAAACATTTCAAACTTTTAAGGCACTATAACTGCTGTTCAGCATCTGTTTCAGTTTTCTCGATTATATCTACTACTTCAAAGTGAGTTTTCTCAAATGAGGTCACTGTTGATGGAATCTACAAACGTACAACTATGCCGCTTAGGAGGCCGCGTGCGAGACCAAATTTAGCTCCTACGAATTGTGACATGCGTAGACTATTGACACCCTCTACGCCAACGTCACAGGCGTAATTGAGTCAACCAGAAAACCCACACCACGCGTATGTAGTAAGGTTGTTATAAGCGTTAATACTAATGTATACCAACGTTTTCGTTACACACGGAGTTACCAAACGACCCTTTGCCTGGGCCAAGTTTGAAGAAATTAAAGAAATGTCACAACAAAAACAATGTTCAAGTCAATTGATTCTGTTTATGAGTGTTTATCCTACTAATGAGCAAAAGTTTCTTCAGACTTACTACCTAAATAAAGGAATACAGAATTAGAGAAGCATGGCGCCGAATAGAGGACATAAGCATTACAATCTTGTTAAAATTAAACTAGCAAATCTTTGAAGGTGAGGATATCCATAACGCTATGTCATAACACTAATTGCAGGGTATCGTAATGCTCCGAGGAATGATATGGAAAGACAGCTATTCCTTTACGTTGGATCAACCTAACAATTAAGAACTCATCAACAGCTATGTATCTTACCCAATGGATTAGAAATGCACCCTACGACAAGGACAACTTCCAGGTTCAGTTAGACCTCTCTTAAACGTAATCTGCGAACTTGTCAAGCGCGCGCCCGCAAGTGCCACTTCGCCGTCGAGAAAAAAGAAGTTGCCTTTTTATCGAACAATCGGAATTTGAATTTTATTTATATACTTCATTATTTAATGTTTTTGTTCATTTTCATTTTCTTTTTGTCTTGTATAAACATTTTTGCTAAGGGGCAGGAATATGTTTGAATGGCACATTCTTTGCTTGACTTAGTTTTAAGTAATGTTTTGAGTAATGTAATCACTCTGTTATTTGTTGTATTCAGCAATATTGTGAAATAAATTAACAAGTCTCTATAAATTAGCAAGACACTCTTACGGCGGACAGCTCTTTTAACAAACAAGAATTTTTGTCTCCAGCAATAATCCACACTTAAGTAAACGCGATTACTAAATTACCTTACTTAAATTACCTTTCTATTCAAAATGTTTAATTTTGCTCTCAACAAACAATTTGAAATATGAGTTATGTATTTTATTTTAATGGATCATTTCTTTGCTTTAGTAAAAGAATAGGAATTGATATCACTAAATCTGGGGCAACTAGTGTCAAGTGACTTCTCCAAAAGACTATCATGGGCCAAGTACCCGGTGATGTACTAACATTCCTGAGCAATTTGTAAAACATTTTTTAAATCTTGCGCCAATGGCTCTGGATGCAATGCCCGCGAACTCTAGTAAGCTAGGTCCGTACCTTGCCCGCAACCATTACATGCCTGATATTCTGCAAACTTCCTGAACTGGAACTGGTTGATACATGCCAATCACAAATTTCTTGGAAATTGTTAGTACAAAAATATATATTTTTACAAAATTGAATTATAAAACATCTCAAACAATCTCACGTTTGAAACTTAAAACGTAACTACTTCGTACCGAAATTCTAGTTGATTGAATTCCAGTAGTCAGAAGGGCACGCCAAGGACGAACACAAGGACGAACGAGTTCCCTTGTTGAGCTTTCCAGATGTGCGACATCTTAATGGAATACGTGTCTGCGAGCGCTGCATGTCTGTCGTGAGGCGGCGCTGGCAAGGCCGGGCTTTACTGTACCTGTAACTGTTGGAGCGAACGCGCGTCCACAGGGCCAGACGGACAGGATGATACGCGCACTCCACGCCACAGCACAGTGGTGCCACACGAAAGCAGAACGGACACAAAATAACAACATAAAGCAATTTCCGATTTCCAAAACGCAGTGGCTTTCTCATAGAATAACAAAGTGTTAAATTCGAAAGGGAAAATCAAAAAGACAATTTCTTGTAGGGCACTGTATTTGTGTTAATAATGTCACATATTCTTGGATTGATTTAGAAATTATTTATTTATTTATTTTATGTCAAAAAACAGTTGAAACTGCGTATGAAGTGCTATGGGGAGAAGTGAATTCTGTGCACATTTTCAAAATTCTGTGATCCCTACACTAAGTCATATACTACATGAATTTTGAAAATTTAAAAAAAGCTCTCATGTATTAAAATATATTTTCAAGGATAAATAAGCAATAAATTTTGGGCTCTTATCCATGATGTCCTTCGTCAAGGAATAATACTTCCTGCCGCAACAACATGGAAACGATAATTTGAATAACTATATTTCCCAATGAATTCTAGAAGACGTGCACAGATAATGAAGTTACATTTATGTCCAGAAGCAAAACAAGGGGCCATCTCAGCATTTGCTCAATGGATCAGGGAAACTGGACGAAAAACCCGATCGAGATGGGGGTCATTGACCCAGAGGCTGCAGTACAATACTTGTTACAGGTTGTTTATACACATTTATACAGTCCAAATGGTAAATAATGCATTATGTATCATTGTTAAAATTAATGTTACTTTTCTTGTGATGCTCAGTATTATGTGTTGTGTGTATTGTGTGATGCTCAGATTTAGAATATTAAATTCAAAATTTTATATTAACACCGGCATACCAAATATGGTAATAATACAATAATAACCATAATAATAATAGTAATAATAATAGTAATAATAATAATAATAATAATAATAATATTTTTTCCAAAATTTATAAATAATGGGGTTATAAATAAGTTATAAATAAAGTGATAAGTAATGGAGGTTTACTCCCGTGCAAATTAATGGAGGATTACTCCCCAGCGCAAAGCGCTCAACGCATAAGGGAGGCTTGGGGACGCGTTGCGTCAATTTGTAGACGCAACATATTTTTTAAAAAGATGGTGTGCGAAATGAAATTTCTGGATATTTTCCACAGAATAATTACTTCCCCTTAGCATCCCATCTAAATTCCATGGGATATTTGATTGCACATTTCTAAGAATGGCTTAAGACAACTGCGATCAATTTCTAAACCTATCATTGCATCTGTTTTAAAGAGCTCATAATTGATTACAGTCACGGTTATAGAATACAAAAATACATTAAAATGGAGTTATTAATTTTCATATTAGTGGGGTAAGTAATTTTTCAATTTAATTTGAAATTCACTGTAGGTTAGACATTAATTCCATAGGTACTAAACCAATTTTTTTCAGAATTAACTTTATTAAATATTTTATAATCTTGAGCATTAACCGTTCGCGAAACATGACGTATTCCATTAGCTGAAATTCAATGATTTTCTGTAATTTTTGTTCCTCATATTTGAATTGGCATTTCGACGTCTTCAAATTATATGACCCACAAACGTTCCCGTGACAACGAATACGTGAAATCATAATCGATCAGCCTTGTTAAAAGTGACATGTTTCCCCGTTTCGCTTTGCTTCCGAAGCACTGTGCGCAGCCGCCTCCACGTGTTTGACCGCTGCACTCGGGCGCGCCCCCGCCCCGCGCCGCGCGGCGCCCGTTCACAATGACAACCCCGTGCATCGTGCAATGAGGGGTCCACCGCGGAGATCTTCATCTCGGAGGCCTCCGTGTAAACATCGCACTCTCCGGACGAGACGATAATTCATGATCAGACGCCTGCTGTGTCCAATCACTCAGAATGTCTCTTCTGGCTACTGGCAATACTCATGACTTAGCCTGTGCCATGTAACGCCCCTTTCTTTTGGTTTGAAGTCACCCGAATTTATGTAGTATGGACGTTCAGTCATGACGGAGATGCATATCTGATTTTACGAAGGCGTCTACGGCAGTATTTTTTCATTGAATGAAGAATTGCGCTTTACTAGTTCAAAGAAGTATTGCATCTATCTTCATTCCTCTCAGTACACTTTTTACCGGCAGAGAGATTCACTAAACAATCGTTTTGTATCTCGTCATGATTCTTACAGTTATGCATTGAGTTATGCATTTCTTCAAAACATCTCTCTTCTACGTAGGTACGTTTAATTATCTCAGTTCTATGTGAAAATTTTATCTTCTTTAGGATTGTCGACAACTTCTGGCTGAAACTGTTGATGCCATCGTTAAGATAGAGCATTTCGTAAACAATTTCGCCCTAAAGAGTGTTGCAGAATGACAACTGAAATGTTGGCAACCAGGCCAAGGACATGATGTCTTCTGGATAACTAAAAATGTACCGACTCAGTCTACGGGGAAGGCTACTATTTCTTCGCTAAAAAGTTTTGCTACAAATATTCGATTCATTTTCATAAGTGACTGAGAATGTAACATTGTTTCATCAGACAAAATAAAGTAATTTTAAGCTCCTTGACGCGAAATATCACATTGTCAGATCTTCCTCTTTCTTGCAGGACAAAATGGGATCAGCATTACGTTCCACGCACCTAACGCCGATGGTTATAAAAGACTCTCCATGGAAATTATTCTAATATCCCTCTTGAACTCGTAATTTCAATAACATTTTAATCACTGGTTACAAATGTGACGACATAAAAATTGGAAAATGAACAAATGATGGATATATTTTTAATACCTATTGAAACTAAATTATTATCGAAAACTCAGCAAGAAGATTGCTTATATGTCCTTTAGTTCAATCTTGCTCCGTCCAAATTGATTTTTGGTCCCTCCCACAAGTCATACGAACACGAGCTGAAACTACTCTTTCCCCCCAAAATGCCAAAAAAAGACAACCGCGGTTGGCAACGCTCTCCCCGCACGTGTCGCCACGTGTGCGCTCTAGTTTACGCCAGCGAGTAAAACTCCCCTCAGGAGCGGGCGGCGGGCGTTACGCGGGGCGGAAGCGCAGCCTTTGCGATTTAAGTCTTTGGCAGCTGCTGCGGCGCCAGCGGCTGACGGACGCGATCACCTCGCTCTGCCACTCCCTTCCCCCTTCCCTCCCTCTTCTTCGTATTCCAACGCCTTCATCTAAACGCTACAGAAATGTCCTCACGATTTTCCTGTGTCACTTGTTCCACGGAGACCAAGAGGAGGAAAGAATATTATATTGGTAAATAGAGTCACGTCGTTAGATTGGAGATTGTTTTATCGATAATCTTAGCGCTTGATTCATTTGTTTACATATTGTAGGATATTATGTGCTCCACGTCCTTTAGGTAGAGACTTTTCTTCGTATTCATTTTTCCATGAGAGACAAAAGAAATGACGAAGGCTGACGGGCGCGTACCACCTCGCTCAGCACCCGCCCCTCCTCGCTTCCTCATCCAATGTGTCCGCCTGAACTCTACACAAATGTCCTCCCAGTTTTCTTGAGTCACTTACTTCGTGAATCCTAAGGAGAGGAAAGGATATTATAATGGCAAATGCAGTCATATCGTGAGATTGTACATCGTTTCGTCGACAATAGCAAAGCTTAATATATTTGTTTACATATTGTATGATATTCTATTTTACGTTCCTTAGGGACGCAATATTTTTTCGCAATCGTTCTTCCATGAAAGATAAAAGAAATGACAGACTGACGGACGTGTTCCGCCTCGCTTTTGGTAGAAACATTTTAAATGGGCAAATATAACATCGCGAAATTGTAGGTCGCGGCGCTTAATATATTGGTTTTCAATTTAATAATATTCTTTGCTTCATGTTCTTCTTGAAGGAAAACTTTCTCAGCATTTAGCGTTTCCATGAGAGATCAGATAAATACTATTTTGTAATGTATATGAGCACAATTGTAATGTTAAATGTGATTCCCCTTAGCTCTAGCCTTCACAGGATATTCATTATCAATAGAGATTTATGTAATGCCTGTACTCAAAGAGAGGTTAATGAAAAAGAAACTAAAGAAAATAGTTTTTGCATGCACGATATGCAAGAATATGTACACAATATTTCATTTCATTTAGTTCTTAGTGTTGAATAAAATGTCTTATAAACAGGTGTCCCACCAATTATGGACCACCCCCATAACTTCTAAACGGTTCGGTATATCGAAATGCAGTTTTTGCTGAATAATGCGGAATCATGTGGAAGAGAAATTGTCTTTAATATATTCAGTTTTCGACTAATTTAATCATCTTCGATTTTTTTAATGGAACTAATATATATTTTCTCACCAGCAATGGATAGATTATGAAAAGGGGATTAAAATGGTGTATTATATGCTAATATTTTGATAGTAACTTGAGTATAAAATTAGATTTTCTGACATGTGATTATTAATTAAACGGGAAATCGTGTAGCAGCCCTTGCAACTCTCGCCTTCGGGGAAGGTGGCCTTCGCGGCGTCAAGACTGTTGCGTGGAGAGGAGAGACCGAGAGGGGTGGCAGTGGGGGATAAGAGGCATTTTTTTAAAATTTTATTATTTTGAATGGTATACATAGTTCAGTTTTACAATACAAACTTCTTCACATGTTTTTGATGCTTATTTTTATAAAACTTATATGCTTTATTTGAAAAAACTAAACTACTATTCCTTTACAGCTATTTCTTAGGGAGAGGAAACCCACTGAGAACCACACAAAGAATCATCTAAATATGCAAATTGATTATAAAATACATGTTTGGGAAACCTATTTTTATTCTGGTGGGGTTTATGGGTGCTTTGCCTAGATTGTAATGGGATAGTTGTGTAATTGTTGACATCTATATATTTAAAAAAATAAGGTATTCTGCAATGGCTTCGTTTAGAGCTCCTACTGAACCAATTGTTGTATTTTTTCTTTTAAATGAAAGAATATGATCCCTAGATGTGTTATCAGATATTGTTTGTGTTGATTCACCAACATTTACTGTGTAAATTAATCAATTAAATCATTCTTTAATAGTACGCTTATCAATAGTCAATTGTTTTATTTCAAAGGGTGGCAGTTTCAAAATCGATATTCATGAGTCCACGATGCTTGATGTTTTGTTTTGATTGTTGAGATTTGTTTATAATTCATCAAGGTTTTGTTTCAGTGTAATAATTTCATTGTGGTGTTGACAGTTTGCATGTATTTGCTTCTGTGGTGTATTTTGTAGAGAACACAGTGGGTTTTCCTCGGTTGTACTTAACTTGTACGTAACTTCACTAAAGTGAAGTTGTTTACAGGTTATGTGGAATTCGGAATCGTTGTCCACCCGCCCCAAAAGACGCAAACGTACATTAACTGGACGCAGGGAAAGAGAAAGTCAACGTAGGTGTCGTGATAGTGTGATCATTTGGTTTTCTATTGGGTCATTGTCTATGAAATGTCTAGTTTTGTTCTGCTTTGTACTTTCCATGTGAGAGAAATTCTGCAAACGATTTACTCTGTGTTGCTTAAATGGGAAAATAAGTTTACCTTCGAGTAATATGCCAGAAGAAATCAAACAGTTGGTAATAGGAGATGATAACACAACAAAAAACTTTAGAAATAATATCATTCAGTATAATAGTGCTATATCTTTTGTGCCGATATTGCATTGCCACATGGTCATGGGCCAGATATTTTTCACCCCCCATAAATAATTGTCTACAATAACTACTCCTCAATAAAACCTTCTCTTAAAACTCTAAATTTATTATAAAAATTAAGCAATAGTTATTAGAATCAAAGTTTTATTCGTAATTACTTTTAAAATAAAAGCATAATTATCTTAATTATGATATTAATTTCTGGCATCTCCAAAAAGGTTATGTATACATTTATTCATCATCCTGAAAAATTTGTAAAATTGAACAGGAAATAAATATATTTAAAAAAAAGATCCAAACAATGCAATATATTGTAAACATTAGTCTGGGTACAGTATTTTACAATTATCTCAGATCTCACCGTCAAATTTTGACGGGTTCTCACTAGTATTATTGTAAAAATTATGGGATTACTTAGTGTTGTGGTGTATGATAGGTTTTATTTGAATTTCTTTATGAAGTTGTTTGTTTGAAATGAGCCAGGGTGCTTAGGTTATTGTTCGTAGGAATTTGTTCTGTATGACCTGTATTTTATGGATATTGGTTTTTGCTGTATTGATTCAGACAGGGCAAGCGTAGGGGCAGGATTAAGGGTAGGGGCAGGATTAAGCGTAGGCGCAGCATTAAGGGTCTAATTATGGCTGTATATATGCGTTTGGCATTTTCTATTGTTATTTTACTGTGGTTGTTTATTAATGGCTTTAATTGAAATAGTTTGGCTTTTGTTTGTTTTGTTTTAATGTTTATATGTTCTTTCAGATTGAGTTTAGGGTCTAAATGCAGTCCTAGATGTTTCACTTTTTTGTTTTGTGGAGGCCAAGAAATGATGTTATTGTTCAGTGTGAGAGGTAGTGGTGTTGAAATTGTTTTTAATGAAAATATTTTTGCTGTTGACTTAGATGGGTTTAATTTAATTTTCCATTTGACCAAGACTTGTTTGACCAAGAATCTATTTGGTTTAGATCTTGCTGTATTGTGTTTCTTATTGTGTCAAGTGCTCACAGCATTTGAGCAATACAATACTGTATCATCTGCGAATTGTGCCGTTTTGAATGTGTTGGATGTACGGATATCAGCTGTGTAAAGATTAAATAATACAGGTGACAATGGGGAGCCCTGAGAAAGTCCAGCATATATTGGATTGGGGTTTGAGAGATGATTATCTACTGAAACTGAAAAGGTTATATTGCTTATGAAGCTATTGATGATGTTGGTTAGGTAATTGGGTGTGCCATCTTAGTTTATACATAAGACCTTAATGCCATACTCTGTCGTATGCTTGCGAAATATCTAGAAAGGTTAATATAGTATGCAGTTTTCTTTGGAATGCTGTATGGATATGTTCTGTGATTCTTAATAATTGATGTGTGGTTGATAACATTTCTGTGAATCCAAATTGGTATCTGGGAATGATGTCATTTTTGTTGGGGTAATTACTGAGTCTTTTCTGAATAAGTTTCTCAAGAATTTTTGATAAGGAGGGTAACGGACTGATTGGTCGATAATTTTCTACATTCGATGGATGTTTGTTACGTATTGGAATGAGTGTTACTATAGAGTGTTTCCATAATAGTGGGAAGTAACCTATTCTTAATGAAGAGTTATAAATGTTATTTAAGAATGCTATGGCTTGATGTGACCATTTTTTAGAATTTTGTTGTTTATTCTGTCATGTCCTGGAGCCTTCTTTTTAGGGAGTGTTTTTATTATGTTTGTTATTTCCTGGGGAGATATGAATCTAATTCTGGAGGGTACATTATAATTAGGAGCTGTTGCTATCTGTGTGATTGTTTGGTGTTGAATGTGTGGGAGTGAGTCGTTTGGTTTAAATGTATCTGCAAAATGATTTGCTAGTGTTTCAGCTTTTTCAAAGGGTGAAATTTTTTCCCCTGTGTTGGTATTAAATGGTGGAATGGTATTTTTTTGTTTAGTATTTCATTTTTAAATTGCCACAGTGTATTGTTACTTGTGCTTAATGTTTGAATCACGATGTTGTATTGTTGCTGTTTGTGTGTGAAAAGTGTTGTTTTGGTAATATATGTTAATAAATTTAGTTCCTTTTTAATTCTAGTGTAATTCCATAATCTTCTTGTTTTATTCTTTATGTGAATTAGATTTCTTATGCTTTTGGGTAGTTCATTGTTTTTATTCTGTGCATTTGTAGGTGATTCTTCGGCAAATTCTTCGTTAACTTTGTTCATTATACCATTTGCATTCCAACTGAGTATGGTAATCTTTTTAATTTGTGTTTGTTGCATAATTTTTATTAATGTATGCTGAGATAGATGAATGGATTTTATTTATTATGGTTGGGATAATTGAGTTGATAATATTGATTATGTGAATGGCAATTGTATTGATCAGGGAGTTGAGAAAGTTATTCTCGTTCGGGTGTGTTCGACGATTTAGATTTTGGGAGCTATAGAATTGATTATTATGTTGTTCTAAGTTTGTGTTGTTAGTGTGTGTAAAGTTTGGGATATTTTGAGACAGTCTGGAGAAGTTAGTTTGGTTATTTTGAGGTGGTGCTGTTGACGACCCATTGGTTCTAGATCTAATTGGAGGATCTTTGAGGTTAGGTTTTTGGCTTATTTGTTGTTGTTTTTTTATAATAGGGACATTCTACTGTTCTGAGGTCTGCTCTGTGGTTTCCTTGACAAATATAACATTTAAATGGTTCATTTTTATAGGGGAAAGTTGCAGAATAATGATTTTTGGAACAATAAATGCATGCTATTTTATGGTTACAATTATTTTTTGTATGACCAAAATCTAGAGATCTCATGCATTGAATGGGGCCATTAGGCCTTTTTCTCTTTTTAGCTTTTACAATAAGATTACAAATTTGTCTTACTTCTAAAATACTTTCTATGATTTCTTCCCTGTTGAATTCGGCTGCTATTACTGGAATTGGATTACTGTCTTTTCGGAGTCTAGTAACTGTAACGAGTGATGGATGTTTTTCTTTCAATTCAGTGTAGATTTCCTCTTCTGTGATGGATGTGTGTAGATTTTTTAATACAACTGAGAATTTCTTATTCTCTGGGTCCTTGTAGGTATGAAACTGTCTTCCTGTGTCAATTAGATATTTGGTTATATCTCTGAAATTACTGATTTTTTCAGGTTGTATTTTTACTTTCTTATTTATTAATTGAAGTGTGAAACTGTTTGTTTCTTTTGTATTGATTTCCTTGCTGAAATTAGTGATGTTAGTTATATTTGCTACATAAATTGGCGGATTTTAACTGTTTCTGACGCACTTGGTGAGGTTTCATTAACGTAACTAAACCTATTTTGATTGTTGGGATATGGTATTCTGTTCAGTTCTTCAAATCTATTGTTAAGTTCGGACCGAATAACTAAACTGGGTTGAACTATCTATGTTGTCTTGTTTTGAATGCAGGTTAGACCTTTTTGTGTCGTTAGACGAAGTATCATCATCTGAAGGACGCTTTAAATTTTGCCCTGCGGCATGTTGGCCTGAAGCGTTACCTTGTAGAGTATCCTGGTTTTGCTGTCCCATCGATGTCTGTTGATTTGGTTGACTTTCCATTGTTGTTTGACTTGGTTGAGATTCCATTGATGTAACTTCGTCAATGACGGTTTCCGTTGCTTGTTCGTACAGCATCGATGTGTTTCGGTCTGGGATGGAATAATCACTGTTTAGGGCTATTAGCGCATTATTGATGAGCTGCCCGATTGTCGGTCAGTATCCATTGTACATACTGCGTAGCACTCACTAGTGGACTGTTTCCTCAGACCACAAGATTTGCGCTGGTTCAAAATTTTTACTACGTCGCACGGTTATCACTGTTCACAGCGACAAGAGCGATCCGTTCGGTTCGACAGTCAAACGCAGAATGAGTTAAGAGGCATAATTACAGCAATCCTCTATGTTGACACAGACGTCACACTAAGAAATACCAATTTTAACAGAATGGGAGATTTTTTCAATATATTTATCTGGATTTAACTTGTCTTCTACTGAAATTTCAAAACAACAATCATTCCATAGAACGATATAAAAAGTTGTAAGCGTAACGAAGATGATAATACTAAATATTTTCAAACTGAACAAGATGCCAGCCACCGTCTCTTCGTTGGTAAATGTGATTTTTAATTAAAATGATCACTCGTTCACTTTGCAACCATGCTACTGTTGTTCATAAATGGAAAAGAAAACAGTGCACTTCCGTCTTCTGTCGTATATTTTCAAGTTTGTGGTAGCACGTGGCGCTATGAAGTGAGAAACTCTCTAATCAGAATTAGCAGTCGCGACTGCAGATATGCATTTTTGTTCAAGTTTGGTGAATTTACACTGATAGAACTGTCAAGAGTATTTAAAAAGTTGTATTGCTTTGTTCTTTTGATACGTGTTTAAATAGGAAGATTATTAACAGTTAATAATAAGAGAAAATGTCTACCCATCTATTATTTGAATGAAAGTCTTTAAGCCTTCATTCGCTTCCCATGTTTTAAAATAATTGCTTGTTTCTGCACTGAGCTCGATTCTTGCAAATTTGAAAAAGACATTTTATTACTATTATCGTTTTCTCTACAATATTTTGTATGTCGTCCTTTTCGATTATCGTTGATTTGGAATTTCAAAAGAAGGAAAGTTCAATTCAGATGAACAAATGGAAAAAAAATCTCTCATTCTGATCGTTTAAATTTATGTTTGTTCATATATTTTTGTTGTAAGACCATGGATTGCTGCAGTTACGCGTTCATCCTGCAGAGCCACCCCTCTCACACTCCTCTCTCCACAAAACAGTACTGACGCCGCGAAGGCCAGCTTCCCCCAAACGGCGACTGTAGCAAAGGCTGCCCGTTTACTTGAAAATCTCATGCCAGAAAATCTAATTTTATACTTAAATTACTATCAACATACTAACATATTATACATCATTTTATTCCTATTTTCATGATCTATCCATTGATGATGAGAAAAATATATAGTTCCATTTAAAAAATCAAAGATGATTAAATTTCTCAAAACTAAAAATATTATAGACAATTTCTTTACGGCATGTTACTTGCCCCATGATTTCGCATTGTTCAGCGAAAACTGCATTTCGATATCCTAAACCGCTTAGAATATGGGGTGGTCCATATTTGGTGGGACACTTTGCATATTTAATGTTGATAACTAATCCGTTATCATTCAATTTTCTAGAGTGCATTGTGTGAAATTAAAAAATCTATTTACGACCACTGGATTCCAACTACTTTAAAAAATCAATTGAAATTGTTTCCTGTGCAAACAAATTTCCGTCTTCCCTCCAAAGTTTGAATGCAAATATCTCTGCCACGTGAAACGTTCTGGTAATAGACAACCATTTTATAAGTAGGTGGTTCCTAACTCCATCTCACCACCCCACTGTTTCTCCCCTGGTTATTGGCTGTGCCTGCCCAGTCTCTCCTTCCCTCCTCTGCGCTCTGGCCCCAGGTCGTCCTCCGGTGCTCTCCGCTCCCATTGTCGCCGCCGCGCCGCCCGGAGGGCGGACGCCTGGGAGGCTGGAACGCCATTGCATAAATTCCCCTTTTCATTTGCTCTCCTCGGTCGCACATTATTAGGTCGTAAATTGCTCCTTTACTTTTTCCCCCGCGCGGCTCCGAAAAACACTGCGCGCAAATGCAAATTGTTTGGTAGGAAATTTATTTTTCTACTTTTCGTTGTGACAGGGGATGCAAAAATGGGAATGCAGTGAAAGGCGAACCTGCACGATTTGAAATGAATTCGGAATCATGATTTACATACTCTTGAATCAAGTATCAAATGAATACTATGAAAAACGACAAGCGAAATGGCAAGTTGAGATATTTGGTAACATTATTTTTTTTTTTGTGTGTTAGCTTGTTTCTAAAACAATCGTATTTATCCGAGTTACATTGAGCATTGTATAATGACAATGGAAGTTGGCAGAGTGAAACACACTGTTAACGAGACATTGAGAACGGTAATGAAAAAAAGTAAAGAACACTAACAATGATGAAAATTGGACACAAATAAGAGCCGAGCGATGCAAATACGAGTGCTATTTATCATATTATTGCACTAATAGAACTTTCTCAACAAAAATTCAGATAATTCGGAGATAATTCTATTTTTTATGAAATTCACGAGAATATTTCGTAACTCTCAATCCTTGTGGTCTCTTAGTTCAGATTTAAAGAAGTCGGCAGTAATGTAAGAAGAAGACGATCAGCGGAAAATTCGTCAGTCAGAACACGAGCGAGAAACGAAACGCACACACGAAATGTTTCAACCAAAGCAAAACATTTCTAACACAAACCGATTTCTTACTCATCTGATGTGTTTCTGAGGGAAACCAGGGAATTCCATCCTTTTTCAAAGTGTTAGAGCAGAAACCGACTGCCGTAATTTTACACCCAGTAACGTGCATTAAATGTATGTGAAGGGTTCATAAAAATGTTCATTTCAATCCAGACTCAAGTAAATTTATGGTTTCATTTCAAATAGTTCACCTGGAAAACTTTTAAGATTTTCTAAACTTCTCAATTTTCAAAATATTTGGGATGTCGGGGCTATGCCTTCACTATAGTTACGTCGTCATCCCATCATACTTCCAGAACCACATACGTGTAAACTCATTGACATTGTCACATTTTCATGGTCACATAACAGTCTTGAACAGGGGGCAAAAAATGTGTTACTCGTTAGGCAGTTTTTTTTACGTTCCTATAACGACCCCAAAATATGTTAGATGTAAGCGTCATGACTTTGCATGATGGAGTAATATTGTTCGGCGTAATATTGCGCGAATAGAAGCGATAAAAGTATTGAATTATAAAATTTTTATAATGCTTATCTAGATAAAGGGGATAATTTAATTCAAATTTGCATATCAATGTTTTAAATATTAAATTATTGATGGACTGATCCTGAATTCCAATTATGTGATTTCTTATTGAACCTTTTGGCACGTAAAGGTTGCACAAGATATTACATTAGAATACTTGTTTTTTTTATGAATCAGCGTTTCTGAGACCGTGGTTTAGTCTTAAATTATTGTTTACCGTAATAATGTCATAGACATATCAATTTAATTCAAAGTTTTAATAAGGAATATAAATAATCAGAACTCTACAGCTCAAATGTTTCAATTTTCCAAAATCAAATTTTCTTTAAAAGAAAGTACAGAAATTTGTATAAATTTGAACTACGAATAAGCACAATTAAACTTTATTTTTTAAATTAATCCAGACTAAAATCCACACATTTTAAATATTACATATCTTCCAATTTCTTTTCGATCGAATTTACAATTACGCGCACGTTCTGATGTTGTTCTCAGATAACAGACCGGCTGTCTTTTCAAAAAAAGCTTTAAATATGGTTGGCAGATCACCACTCTAAAGATTTCTATTGTTCTAATTCGTTAATGACTAAGTGTTTTGTTTTGATCTATGAAGATGAAATTTACTTTACTAGAAGAAAAATTAATTTAAAAGACAGAAGAATAATTAATTTTGCCTCTTGCAGTTATTACTTATAATGGGAAAATGTTCTGTATTAGGATTTGAGATTTACAAATCTATATCTATATCTATACTAATATATAACGATAGAAGTGCGTTGTCTTCCAGCGCGGTAATCTCTGAATCTACTGAACCAATGCTGATGGAACTTTTGTGCTAGCATCCTTTAAAAGCCTGGAGTACTATATGCTATGATTTACAAACATAAACGGTAATATATTTTCAAAATAATTACTTTTCTGGACATTTTTCGCCTAGCCTTACATCACAGATTCAAGAGTGCATCAATGTCAATAGTTAAGCTGCGCGCCATCAGAGGATGACGTCTGATATCTACTACTGATTTCATCCATGCCCAGAATTATTGCGAAATTCATTAGAGTTTGAATAAGGTTATGTAATGTCCCTGTGTGAATATTTGAAAGAAAGCCGTAACTGAAGTGGTAAATATTGTCAATGTTCATGTATTGCTCTTTGTCCGTGTTATTTACTAAGTGGCAAGAAATCATTGTGAGTTTGAAAGTGTTTAATAATTGAGGTAGGTTGAGAGAATAAAAAGTACAATAATATATAGTACAGAATATACAGTAATGTACCCTCTCCCTCAGAAAAAATGTCGTTCAAAATTCTATCTTCCACACCGCGCCGACAAACTTGGACACCCCTCGGCCTGGGGGAGGGCAGGGGGAGGGACGCGTTGACCAATCGCTAGCAGGTAGAACCACAGTTGTCTGTGATTGGTGCAACATCCCAAGGGGCAGAAAGAACGCTGTCTCAGGGGGAGGGGGCTAGTTCGTTTACGTACGAGACGGAAATATCGTCATATTTCCCTGCCGAAGGAGGTAGTTTGCCTGCGCGTACGCCACGACGAAAAAATATTTCTAAGCGGGGTTTTCCGTCCAGAATGATTGTCTATAGACCAGTAAATATTTATCATTTTAGCAACAATTATTCTAACTTTTAGTAATCGATTTGTAACTCCTGACAAAATGCTATTTTGAGATATTCATTTCAGGCACAATTTGCGGAGCCTTCCCGGCCGTTCTAACGCATATTTCGAATTTGTTTATAAAATTATAAATTGTTGCAAAATTGTTAATTCGCTGTTTTTGGTTCTGGGACATCGGGAGACTCTCCCCACTTTAGATTTGCAAAATTTGGAAATTGTTTATAAATTTGCAATTGTTGCAAATTTTTATTGTCTAATCTGAATGGCGTTTAAATGTGATGCAAAATTCCGGAATCCGTTCGGTGCTATTATATCTCGTTCTCGAGATATATGTAATTGTTTATAAGAAATTAACATCTTAGTAGACCCCATTTGTTTGCGCTTAATTCATTCGCGCTAGCAGAATAGCGTGGGATGGGCCTACTGAAAAAACAGTTCTCCAATGCCGCGCTTTTGCCTGCCACATATGCTTAAAATGCACTTGCTTGTAAACAAATTCTGTGGCCAATTTAATTATGATAAATTCGTATTTTTACGGCGAGTATGAGCATAACTTTTATTTGGTTTTTATATTCTCTTTTAAGTCCTGCAATTTGCAAGTCGATATATTTATCAAATAGGAAAGAAATTGATTATAAAAAAATATTTTTCAAGGTGCATTACGCCCAAACAATTGTTTCTGTTTTTCTATCAAAGGGGTGTTGAGCAACCGAATAACTGTATTATTAATTTTTTTAAGTCCCCTGTTAACACCGAGAGTCAGAAACTATTTGTTCCTCTTGTTTAACCATTACCATTAAAAAATAGGGAAACATATTGCTTAGCTGTTTGCTATAAACTGCACTGGATTGGATGAAGGTAGTGTTAAGGTTTTCAAATACAGAAATATTCAATTTTGTGTTTTGAAAGATCACATGAGTAGAATCACACATCACAATATTTACACAAGTATAGAAATTTCTAAATAAACGTATATAAACTTTAAGTTAATACTTTCAATTCAATTTATCATTCCTTTCTAAAACTGCACATTTTGCATGATGATTTCATTGTATAATATTCAAATCAGAGCTTTATGTGCTAAATCTACGCATTGTTAATACATATTTTTAAACAACATTAATATATTTAATATACATTTAAAAGGTTTTTAGATTGGCGAACGTTTCAATGAAATTTCATGAATTCCTAAATGCTTGAAAATAAATACTTGTAAAATTAAATAATTGTAGCGTGTAAAAATATAACAAACTCACGTATTTGGTAAAACGAGTTGATATTACTAAAAGAAAGCAAAACAGATGTTATAACAATTCAAAGAGATTTAGCGTTTGTTTACAGTTTAGTAAATATCAATGCACTAGCATTTCCCAGTGAAAATACATAGAACGAACTTGGTGGTCAAGTGATATGACCTTCCCAACACAGACTACATTTCAGTATCGTCAGAGTTCGAAGGTGGTTTGTTGGCCACCATTCTACGAATCTATCAAAACCTTGAATTTTGCACGACCATCTGTACAGCGAGAACGTAGCGGTTTATTAAACGGAAACGGGCCATTCGAGGTATCTAATGTGCACTCTTTGAAAACGTTTAACCATTATAAACTATCCCTAAGAAAAATATCAAATAAACAATGTTAAAGATCACCAGCTTAACATTGCCTTTACTATTTGAATGTTTTCAACATCCCCAACACCAACACAAAACCCATGTTTTTACAGGTTATTATAAAACCAATTCAATAAATATAAGCATTTATTCACGTTATTATTTTTAAAACACTCAAATATCTACGATGTTATTTGATTCATGTCTTCATCGAAGATCTGAGATTAAAAAACTGATAAGCAGAGAAAATTAAAGTAATTTTGAGTGATTGATGAAGTTGAATGATCAAACGAAAAACAATGTTTCTTGCTTCATATAATGCTATCGTGTTTAACAGACATGTAATTACATGTGATACCTATATTTAAACATCCAAACTAATGAAAATTTTCAAAATTAAAATCATCAATAAAACGTTGATTCATCAGCAAGGATTATATTATTAAATACTTTTTTGAGATTCATGTGCTCCTGTGTGAATAACGTAGTAAACGTGATTCGTATGATCCAGTTGCTCAGAATAATGCATAACCTGCTAGACACATACACTAAACATAATAGTTGTCAAATAGTTATTTACGACATGAGTATCATAAGATATCTTATTACAATACGAAATTGGAGAATTATCAAACAAGACTCTTTAGCCGAAATTGTTAACCAATTGAATATTGTAATATAATGTTACCATTTGAATATCATAGAAAGTAAGACGCAATTTGTCAAAATTCATGTGAACTATAATTTTTCTTTAAATTTTACTCCTTATCCTGCGAAAGATGTGTGACAGTACTTATGTTAACAATTATACTGCCATGGGTTTAATTAATTAGTTTTCAGTACGCAAATTATTGTTTTTGGTTTTAAAGAAGCATGGATATACAGAGTATCGGGGAACGAAACGTCGAAAGTTTGAAAAAGCTGTTTAAACAATTTTAATCATACTTTGTCTAATAAACTACATAGATATTTTGAATGGCTGAGCTGCAATAAACACGCAAATTTTGGTTTGAAAATATGAATTCTACGCAAAACTTTGCATTCTAGAATCATGTAAACAGACCAGAAACATGTAACATGTTTATTATTAACAATATAAATTAATATATTAGTTCAGAAAAAAATTAACCGAGAAATAAAAAAGCAGTCGAACTGTGAAAATTGGGTGCTTTTTTATTTCTAGGTTAATTTTTCTTTCTGATCAAATGTATTCATTTATTTTGTTAATCATAAACAATTTAGATATTAATGAAGTGTTTATATGCTTCTACAACGCAAATAGTTGCCTAGAAAACATATATCCAAACCAACTTTTGAATGTTTATTGCGGCTTAGCCATTTGGAATATCCGTGTAGTTTATTAGACAAAATAAGCTTAAAATTGTCTTAACAGCTATTTTTCGAAGATTCGACATTTCTTCCCCGAATATCCTGTATATAAAAGGCTTGATTTCTGTTGGTACGCGACGGAACGGCGTTCCGGTTCTTTGGAAATAATTATGAAATTATATTATATATAAGTAGCTATTGCTATTATATTAATAATTAATTTGAGGCGCGTTTCGGGGCCTAAGAATTTAAAAATAAAGGATATATGTATCATAATAACTCTTATGACGACACTGTTCTCAGTTACGTCAAGTTTTAATTTAGAGAATCAAAGTGAATGGTCTAAGTTTACTCACCTAAATAAAGTTTATCTTACTATACATACTATTTAGAAAGTGTTTTATGTTCAAAACAAGTGTTGCCTCAACAGCATATATTTTCACGTATTATTCGTAATTGCTATGCAATATTCAATACGGACTATGTGAACCTGCAAAAAAGAAACAACAAAAAAAGACCTACTGCAGCAGAAAATATTTTCTACTCGTCGGGATTCGAACTCGGGTCTTTAAAGTTAACTCACCTGACACGGTTCCCCCTCACCACCAGGTACACGACAAGACTACCTCCTTTCCGATGCGAAAAGAAAGTGAAGCATTTGCAGTTTTTTAAAAAAAACAGGGTGTTCAATTTATCTTAATACAAGATCTATTTTTAAAAAGAGATTTCATTAAACAAAAATCTCTAGCGTTCAGATTGTTTTTCGACAATGTTATAAAGATCAGTCGGGGCTAATATTATACAGTAGAAAATTGGGGTTAATGTATTACACTTTAAGAGTTGTTATTTATTTATGTCCAAAATTAACAAGAAAATGACAAATGATAGGAAATATATTCTATTATAATGACCATAGCAAACACTTAGAATGTAACAATATTTGGGAGGGAAAAAATCAAAACTAAAATGCCTAATTTTTCCAGTCAAAAACTTTACCACCGTGATATAAATCTTTTGATGTTACTTCGTTATTTTTTATGACACGATATTTTTGAAAATAGGTTATCATTAAGAAAGAATTAATATTCTTTTCTGCGTTAAAATAATGCAATAATATTAATCGTGTCATGATATATACAGCCTCAAATTTGTGGGGCTAATATGATACAACTTAAGAGGCTAATGTAATACAATACGGGTGTCGGGGCTATTTTGATACACTAAAAATTAACACGCAGACAACTGGAAGGGATTTTTTTATGTTTAATATTACATCAAAGGCGCTAAAATTCCGATTTGATGTTGATAAACTATCCAAGTGTTTATCTGAGAAAGAAAGACCAGGCGACAATTCATATAGATTTCCTCGTTCTCCTCCCTACCCAGTACATGGTGATTCACTTATGATTATCAATTGGCGGAAGCTTCTGCTGTTTCAGTGCAGTTACTGATTTTTCACTGGAATCACAAGGAACCAGGCCTACAATAGGAGCTAACACCATCCCTTCAACTCCAGATATCAACTGTTCTCATCCAGTACTTTTGAGATAATGCTGTTGGAAAAAAATTTAAAAAAACAGTAGCCCTCCAAAGAATAAGGAAGCGGTTAGACCCAATAGCAGCAATCATTACTAGTGAAGAGTGGATCATTACTAGGAAAGAGTGGAGTGTTTAATTTACATTAATTTAATATCTCTTTTTAAAAAGAGATTTCATGAAACAAAAATCTCTAGCGTTAATATTTGTTTTCGACAATGTTAATAGGTATTTGTTCGCAATTTTCGAAAATTCAGATCGTTCGCCCAAAATTGAACGTACGCCACTTTTAAACATCTTGTGCTTCGAGGAATAGATTTACAGAAAAATTGGAGCTCTTTTTGAGGAAATTATGTAAATATGATGGGGTTTGGTGTAAAGTACCTTCAAAATTAAAAGATTCGTTTCAAATTCGAAGATTCGTAATATTAGCCAGATCGTTCAAGGAATATCCATTTTGGTGAAAATCGTGTTTACTTTAGGCTCTAGAATTACTCACACGAAGACGGATTCACAAAGAGGTTTTTTGGAAAATCACTTTTTCGGGTTCAAAAAACAAGCGTTTTGACAGCCTTGTGTATAGAAAATAAAAGAACAATACCAACAATCCACTTTTTTCGAACTAGCTACTTACAAAACGTGTTTTCTGTAAAAATTTCGACACTTCCTCCTACAGCATTACGTAACTCTCTTTACACGTGGAGGTAAAAATATTCCAGCGTTACTGGGATTTGAACTCGGATCCCTGTAGTCCGTAGGTCTGGCTCGACCGCACTGTGCTATCACAGATATTTCTCAACAAGCTGTCCAAGCACACTTATTACGAAAAGAATAGTTACGTGATATTCATTGCACTTAGATTTTTTATTAGAGGAATGTTCTACATGTGTCAAAGGTATCAAATTCGCAATAAGAACCCAAACGATTACAACCCACGCAACTACATAGCTCATTTTACTTAGAAATATTTTCAACCAGAAGCCGTGGTCTTTAGAACCCTCTGTGGAAGTCGTTGCCGGTCTTATCTTTCGGCGACTATGTCCAAGGTTGAATTACGTCACAGATGAAAGTTGCGATAACGCTAGAGCTCAACACGGGCGCTTGCAGACGTTCTGAAGCCAGAATCGCAATAGGGGCATATTTATACGTGATTCTTAAAGACATTAACACACTAAAATAAGTAGTGGCGCCTCAAAACACATGCTTTATGTGATATTTATAATGGATACGAATGATTATAACTATACAATTAACCGCAAAATTGTTTCTACCCGCAAAAATTATTCGCCGTGGATGAGGTTCGATCTTACGTGCCTAAGCTTCTCCAACAGTGCGCTTACCTGCTATACCACAGAAACTCTTATAACTTTTGTCTCTCACAAAGATGATTTTAAACTGTCATGTATCACAGATTTGACTAAAAAAGAACGTGAGGCGTTTAGATGCTTGTGTTAACTACAGGCGGACAAACAGACGTTTTGTCGTAAATAGATTTTTTAGTAACAAGGACCCACAAAACATGGATTCTGTCTACAAACGTATTGACGTAATGCACTATATACAAGAATAAAATTTGTCTACTTTTGTCGTGGCCAGTGATCGGAATTTAGAGGTTTTTGTCGAAAAATCCCCGTCCCCCGGCGCATGATTACAATACTTTTTCTTCTTACCACATAATTAGCAGAAAGTAAGAAAAAATTGTTTTTCATTGTTTCTATTCAACGAAAATTTTCAATCAATTCCAAAGGTGAAATAATCAGTAAATATTAAAAAGAGATTTATTAACAATATGAAATGAAATACAATAAGAAAGGAATCTTCTGTTCTTTACTTGGTATTCTTAACAAATCTATAGGAAAATCATAATAAAGGCATTATTTCAACAACATTCGAATATTATTGTTAGAATCAATGGGGAAACTGTTAATGCCGGGTCCTGGTAACGTAAAAAGGGTTAACTAATGTTGTGAAATGTAGAAAAAAATCCTTTAACTCGTGTTGCCCGAAACCAATGTTTTGTGGGTCGTTGATACAGAAAAATCGAACGACGACGAAAAGCCTGTACGTTCGTGTGTCTGTTGATGTGTCTGTTCTTGTGTCTGTTCGTCTGTCTGTCTGTAATTTTCAAAAAAAATTATATGACCTTATTTATGAAATTAAAGAATTATTTATGGACAACAAATTTCATTTGAAAGAAAAATCTGTGTTCAATTTTAGAGTTGTAGGAAAACGCCGAAAAAATTCAAACTTTTCCAATTTTCGAAAATTCAGAGTTAGTTTACTCTATTCTTAGAAGAAATTTAAAGAAAAAAATTTGGGGTCGTTTTTGAGAAACTTTTGAAAATGACCGACGGCTTCATGTAATGTACCCTCAAATTTTAAAGAATGATTTTTAAAATCTCAAAGTTTCAACTAGAATCACATCGACAAGGGATTCTTCAATTTGGAAAAGATCGTACGATCTGTTTAGGCGCTAGTAGTGTTCACAGATGGACGGAGAGACGGACAGACGCAGACAGACTGACGTTTTGCTTTCAATTGGTGTTTTGGCATCAAAGACCCACAAAACAGGAATTATGGTTACATCACGTGTTAGAGATTTTTTCTCTTAATTTAGTAACTGGATTTATCCACTCCTTTGTTTTCAGGGCCCGGCAATACATTTTTTCTGCCGAAAATTCGCCGTTTTTTTCGCGGAGCATTACATATCTTTCTCTATACTACGTATATTACTCCGTATGTATGTGCGTATACGAGAAAGTAAAAAGTTGTGTAATTATACGGAGGAAATCGGCTAATTTTCGACACAAAAAACTGTAATTTCCGGGCCCTGGTGTCAAAAAAAGTGGATAAATTCAGTTGATAAATATAGAATAAAATCTCTCTAGCATGTGGTGTAGCCAGAAGCCAGGTTTGGTGGATAGTAAATACAAAAAACAAACGATTAATTGTAAAACGTATTTTCTTCTGTGAACAATGCTAGCGTCTAACTGTTCAGGAAATTTTCTCCAAAGTTGATATTCCGCAAGCGATATGGCTGATGTCGAGCCCTCCTGAATTTCAAATCAATATTTTATTTTTGGATGGTACTCTACTAAAAGCCCCTGAAACATTTTCAAAAATTTAAAAATGGCATGAACTTTTCTGGTTAAATTTTATTGCCGGATAGCGTAATGGACGCTATAAGACGATGGCGGAGATGATTTTCGTTCATATAATGAATTTTTCCAAAAATGCAAGAAAACATTTTTTTTGCCGTTGCCTACAACTTAAGTATTGAAGATAGTTTTTCCTTAATGAAATGTGTTCATCAAAAACAGATCTTCAAATATTCCTTTCAAATAATCAGTCCTTTAATAAAGATCACATACAATTGTTTAAAACTATAAGTACTTTAGATAATTTTACAATTTTTGAAATAGCAAATTTGAATTTCCCCCGCTTCGTTTGACGAGCTGTCATTCTGAATTTCTTTTGAATTCTGATGATTGTCGGGACGGACAAGGCGCTATTACGACGCTGTATTTTTCATTTAATGTCAAAAACAGTTAAAAATTGTGTGTAATGTACTGTAGGGAGAAATGTATTCTGTGAACGTTTTCTTAAATTTTGGTATCCCCTTGCCCTAACTCATATACAAGACAAATTCTGAGTACACAAAAAACGCGGTTATTCTTCAAATCGCACGAGCGTTTGCTCTTCGAGTTGCATTGATTTAATTGAAATTATCTCAATGAGGTTTTCTCTCTTAATAATAGTATTTAAATATAACATGAAAGAAAAACAGAAAATACCGGAATTTTGAAGGAACATTTATTACAAAAATTTGATATTTTCTTGTTATAATATTCAACTATGGATATTTGAGATGTGTTTCCGAGAAGTTCATTGTTGGCGACTCCCAGTCCCAGTTGGGACTCTACACCCAGATGTTAGTGGTGTGGGATTTTTCTTCTCCTAGTTTTGCCTCCACTCCCCTGTACTGAGACAGGGATTGGTAAACTAGGAAAAATAACATAGGGGTTAATACATTTTATGTTGGACAGGCTATTTTATTAGGCCTTTAGGAAGACGGAAATGGGGGTGGAAAAAAGGATTAAATGTTTTTATTGATTTTTACTTTCTCGCACTTACTGTCGTAAGAAGAAAAGGTATTGTAATCGTGCACCAGAATACGGCGAATTTTCGGCTTAAAAACCGTCCCATCCTGGTAACGAAAAAGTGAATAAATTTATTTGCTAAATTAAGGGGGAAATCCTTTAACGCGTTGTGTAGCCAGAATTCATGTTTTGTGGATCGTTGTTACCGAAAAATTGAATGACGGCAAAACGTTTGTCTATCAGTCTTTCGTCTGCGAACAACGCTAGGGGTTAAATTGTTCAACCGATTTTGTCCAAAATTGATAATACCCAATCGATCTTGTTGATATCACGGTCCCATTAATTCGAAACCGATATTTTAATTTTGGGGGGTACTTTACATAAAGCCCCAGAGATATTTTCAAAATTTTCTCAAAAGCGGCGTCATCGGTTTTGATTATTTTTTTTCATAATCTCAAGAACGTTTAAGAGAATAGTGTAGATCTCATGTTGGCGTCTGTCTGTCCGTCTGTAGTTAACACAAGCATCTAAACGCCTCACGTTCTTTTTTAGTCAAATCTGTGATACATGACAGTTTAAAATCATCTTTGTGAGAGACAAAAGTTATAAGAGTTTCTGTGGTATAGCAGGTAAGCGCACTGTTGGAGAAGCTTAGGCACGTAAGATCGAACCTCATCCACGGCGAATAATTTTTGCGGGTAGAAACAATTTTGCGGTTAATTGTATAGTTATAATCATTCGTATCCATTATAAATATCACATAAAGCATGTGTTTTGAGGCGCCACTACTTATTTTAGTGTGTTAATGTCTTTAAGAATCACGTATAAATATGCCCCTATTGCGATTCTGGCTTCAGAACGTCTGCAAGCGCCCGTGTTGAGCTCTAGCGTTATCGCAACTTTCATCTGTGACGTAATTCAACCTTGGCCGTAGTCGCCGAAAGATAAGACCGGGAACGACGTCCACAGGGTTCTAAAGACCACGGTGGTTAATATTTCAGTAAAATGAGCTATGTAGTTGCGTGGGTTGTAATCATTTGAATTCTTATTGCGAATTTGATACCTTTTAAACATGTAGAACATTCCTCTAATAAAAAATCTAAGTGCAATGAATATCACGTAACTATTCTTTTCGTAATAAGTGTGCTTGGATAGCGTGTTGAAAATATCTGTGATAGCACAGTGATAGCACAGTGCGGTCGAGCCAGACCTACGGACTACAGCGATCCGAGTTCAAATCCCAGTAACGCTGGAATATTTTTACCTCCACGTGTAAAGAGAGTTATGTAATGCTGTAGGAGGAAGTGTCGAAATTTTTACAGAAAACACGTTTTGTAAGTAGCTAGTTCGAAAAAAGTGGATTGTTGGTATTGTTCTTTTATTTTCTATACACAAGGCTGTCAAAACGCTTGTTTTTGAACCCGAAAAAGTGATTTTCCAAAAAACCTCTTTGTGAATCCGTCTTCGTGTGAGTAATTCTAGAGCCTAAAGTAAACACGATTTTCACCAAAATGGATATTCCTCGAACGATCTGGCTAATATTACGAATCTTCGAATTTGAAACGAATCTTTTAATTTTGAAGGTACTTTACACCAAACCCCATCATATTTACATAATTTCCTCAAAAAGAGCTCCAATTTTTCTGTAAATCTATTCCTCGAAGCACAAGATGTTGAAAAGTGGCGTACGTTCAATTTTGGGCGAACGATCTGAATTTTCGAAAATTGCGAACAAATACCTATTAACATTGTCGAAAACAAATATTAACGCTAGAGATTTTTGTTTCATGAAATCTCTTTTTAAAAAGAGATATTAAATTAATGTAAATTAAATACTCCACTCTTTCCTAGTAATGATCCACTCTTCACTAGTAATGATTGCTGCTATTGGGTCTAACCGCTTCCTTATTCTTTGGAGGGCTACTGTTTTTTTAAATTTTTTTCCAACAGCATTATCTCAAAAGTACTGGATGAGAACAGTTGATATCTGGAGTTGAATGGATGGTGTTATTTCCTATTGTAGGCCTGGTTCCTTGTGATTCCAGTGAAAAATCAGTAACTGCACTGAAACAGCAGAAGCTTCCGCCAATTGATAATCATAAGTGAATCACCATGTACTGGGTAGGGAGGAGAACGAGGAAACCTATATGAATTGTCGCCTGCTCTTTCTTTCTCAGATAAACACTTGGATAGTTTATCAACATCAAATCGGAATTTTAGCGCCTTCGATGTAATATTAAACATAAAAAAATCCCTTCCAGTTGTCTGCGTGTTAATTTTTAGTGTATCAAAATAGCCCCGACACCCGTATTGTATTACATTAGCCTCTTAAGTTGTATCATATTAGCCCCACAAATTTGAGGCTGTATATATCATGACACGATTAATATTATTGCATTATTTTAACGCAGAAAAGAATATTAATTCTTTCTTAATGATAACCTATTTTCAAAAATATCGTGTCATAAAAAATAACCAAGTAACATCAAAAGATTTATATCACGGTGGTAAAGTTTTTGACTGGAAAATTAGGCATTTTAGTTTTGATTTTTTTCCTCCCAAATATTGTTACATTCTAAGTGTTTGCTATGGTCATTATAATAGAATATATTTCCTATCATTTGTCATTTTCTTGTTAATTTTGGACATAAATAAATAACAACTCTTAAAGTGTAATACATTAACCCCAATTTTCTACTGTATAATATTAGCCCCGGCTGATCTTTATAACATTGTCGAAAAACAATCTTAACGCTAGAGATTTTTGTTTAATGAAATCTCTTTTTAAAAATAGATCTTGTATTAAGATAAATTGAACACCCTGTTTTTTTTTTAAACTGCAAATGCTTCACTTTCTTTTCGCATCGGAAAGGAGGTAGTCTTGTCGTGTACCTGGTGGTGAGGGGGAACCGTGTCAGGTGAGTTAACTTTAAAGACCTGAGTTCGAATCCCGACGAGTAGAAAATATTTTCTGCTGCAGTAGGTCTTTTTTTGTTGTTTCTTTTTTGCAGGTTCACATAGTCCGTATTGAATATTGCATAGCAATTACGAATAATACGTGAAAATATATGCTGTTGAGGCAACACTTGTTTTGAACATAAAACACTTTCTAAATAGTATGTATAGTAAGATAAACTTTATTTAAGTGAGTAAACTTAGACCATTCACTTTGATTCTCTAAATTAAAACTTGACGTAACTGAGAACAGTGTCGTCATAAGAGTTATTATGACACATATATCCTTTATTTTTAAATTCTTAGGCCCCGAAACGCGCCTCAAATTAATTATTAATATAATAGCAATAGCTACTTATATATAATATAATTTCATAATTATTTCCAAAGAACCGGAACGCCGTTCCGTCGCGTACCAACAGAAATCAAGTCTTTTATATACAGGATATTCGGGAAAGAAATGTCGAATCTTCGAAAAATAGCTGTTAAGACAATTTTAAGCTTATTTTGTCTAATAAACTACACGGATATTCCAAATGGCTAAGCCGCAATAAACATTCAAAAGTTGGTTTGGATATATGTTTTCTAGGCAACTATTTGTGTTGTAGAAGCATATAAACACTTCATTAATATCTAAATTGTTTATGATTAACAAAATAAATGAATACATTTGATCAGAAAGAAAAATTACCCTAGAAATAAAAAAGCACCCAATTTTCACAGTTCGACTGCTTTTTTATTTCTCGGTTAATTTTTTTCTGAACTAATATATTAATTTATATTGTTAATAATAAACATGTTACATGTTTCTGGTCTGTTTACATGATTCTAGAATGAAAAGTTTTGCGTAGAATTCATATTTTCAAACCAAAATTTGCGTGTTTATTGCAGCTCAGCCATTCAAAATATCTATGTAGTTTATTAGACAAAGTATGATTAAAATTGTTTAAACAGCTTTTTTCAAACTTTCGACGTTTCGTTCCCCGATACTCTGTATATCCATGCTTCTTTAAAACCAAAAACAATAATTTCCGTACTGAAAACTAATTAATTAAACCCATGGCAGTATAATTGTTAACATAAGTACTGTCACACATCTTTCGCAGGATAAGGAGTAAAATTTAAAGAAAATTATAGTTCACATGAATTTTGACAAATTGCGTCTTACTTTCTATGATATTCAAATGGTAACATTATATTACAATATTCAATTGGTTAACAATTTCGGCTAAAGAGTCTTGCTTGATAATTCTCCAATTTCGTATTGTAATAAGATATCTTATGATACTCATGTCGTAAATAACTATTTGACAACTATTATGTTTAGTGTATGTGTCTAGCAGGTTATGCATTATTCTGAGCAACTGGATCATACGAATCACGTTTACTACGTTATTCACACAGGAGCACATGAATCTCAAAAAGTATTTAATAATATAATCCTTGCTGATGAATCAACGTTTTATTGATGATTTTAATTTTGAAAATTTTCATTAGTTTGGATGTTTAAATATAGGTATCACATGTAATTACATGTCTGTTAAACACGATAGCATTATAAGAAGCAAGAAACATTGTTTTTCGTTTGATCATTCAACTTCATCAATCACTCAAAATTACTTTAATTTTCTCTGCTTATCAGTTTTTTAATCTCAGATCTTCGATGAAGACATGAATCAAATAACATTGTAGATATTTGAGTGTTTTAAAAATAATAACGTGAATAAATGCTTATATTTATTGAATTGGTTTTATAATAACCTGTAAAAACATGGGTTTTGTGTTGGTGTTGGGGATGTTGAAAACATTCAAATAGTAAAGGCAATGTTAAGCTGGTGATCTTTAACATTGTTTATTTGATATTTTCTTAGGGATAGTTTATAATGGTTAAACGTTTTCAAAGAGTGCACATTAGATACCTCGAATGGCCCGTTTCCGTTTAATAAACCGCTACGTTCTCGCTGTACAGATGGTCGTGCAAAATTCAAGGTTTTGATAGATTCGTAGAATGGTGGCCAACAAACCACCTTCGAACTCTGACGATACTGAAATGTAGTCTGTGTTGGGAAGGTCATATCACTTGACCACCATGTTCGTTCTATGTATTTTCACTGGGAAATGCTAGTGCATTGATATTTACTAAACTGTAAACAAACGCTAAATCTCTTTGAATTGTTATTGACTTGTGAGTGTGAGATTTACTCCAGTCACACTTTCTCTTATTCTCCCACTGGCCTCATCCCATGTTAAATTCAGAAATTGCTGACACCACGGCAATTTCTAATTTTTTCTTCGACACAAATATTTCTTTTGGACATTTGCTCCAAATGACATTATGCAAATATTCATTTGCATTTTGTGTCTTGCCAGCAGTACATCTTGCATGCAATTTTTCGCATTCTTTTTACTAGTTTACTTGATGTATTCTTCTGAGTATTATGTTTAGGCATTCTGTTCATTTTGCGTTTCCGTAACAAGGTACAACACAATGTAAATACTTCTGTACTTTTAACACTATGTACGAAACTAACCTATGTGCTAACCTAACATACACATCATTTGATAAAATACTACTAATAAACAAATAACTTAAAAATCTAGCTAATATGATGAACAGGATCAGAGAAAACCTCGTCGCTGTCACACGAACCCAAACACAAACGTCAAATTGTACAAAACACAATTCTACTGACTACACCAGAAATACACGCTGAAGTCACGTTGTTTACACGTCTCCACTCGAAATAACGTTGGCAGTACTGCATCTTCGCGCCCAGATGTTCCACAAAGAATACACTTCAAAGTGGCAAAAATATTTACCGCGATATTAAAAAATATCCAGCCAAAAAATTAAGTTTCCAGGCTGCATGCAAAGGAAAGGGGGCGTAACCAGGCAACGCGCCTGGGCATTTA